>JAPCYS010001287.1:0-82227 GCA_028641055.1 Alopecurus myosuroides | reverse complement strand
TGCCTGGTAGCTGTTGTTGTAGGAGAATTCAGCATATGGAAGGCAATCCTCCCATTTCATGCCAAAGGAGAGACCACATGCTCTGAGCATATCCTCGAGAATCTGATTGACTCTTTCGACTTGCCCCTGAGACTGAGGGTGATAAGCTGTGCTGAACAGAAGTTTGGTGCCCAATGCTTCTTGGAAACTCTTCCAGAAATGAGAAGTGAAGATACTTCCACGGTCTGAGCTTATTTCCAATGGAACACCATGAAGAGGGACAACCTTTGCTGTGTAGAGCTCTGCTAACTGGCTAGCTGAGATAGTTTCCTTTACAGCATAGAAGTGAGCAACCTTAGTGAGACGATCAATAACAACGAAGATTGCATCGTTGCCCTTTTTGGACTTTGGAAACCCAGTAACGAAGTCCATTTCAATCATGTCCCACTTCCACTCAGGAATTTTCAGAGGTTGGAGTAGACCTGCTGTCTTCTGATGGACTGCCTTAACACGTTGACAAACGTCGCATTCAGAAACGTATTGAGCAATTTCACGTTTCATGCCAGGCCACCAATACAGAGTCTTGAGATCCTGGTACATCTTTGTACTTCCAGGGTGAATGGATAGAGGAGTTTCATGAGCCTCCTTGAGAATGATATCCTTGAGACTTTGAATCTGAGGAACTGCAATGCGTCCTTCGAAGAACACAGTTCCTTTGTCATCAATTGAGAAGGACTTGAATTTATCATTGCCCTCCTTGATGTGATCCACAATCTTCTTGATTTCATTATCACGAAGTTGTTCAGAACGAATCTTGTCCTCGAGAGTTGGACTGGCTGTCAAGCTAGCAAGGTATCCTTCCGGAACAAGACCAAGGTTCAACTTCTGGAATTCTTCATGAAGTGGAGGTTGGCTTTCCATGATCATGAGATTATTGCAATAGGATTTGCGACTGAGAGCATCGGCCATAACATTAGCCTTGCCTGGAGTGTAAGAAATGGTGAGATCAAAGTCTTTAATCTTCTCAATCCATCTCCTTTGCCTGAGGTTCAGATCTGGCTGAGTGAAGATGTATTTCAGACTCTTGTGATCGGAAAAGATTTCAGTTTTGTTACCCAACAAGTATTGTCTCCATTTCTTGAGGGCAAACACAACTGCTGCAAGTTCAAGATCATGAGTGGGATAGTTTTGCTCATGTGGGTTCAACTGACGTGAAGCATAAGCCACAACTTGACGTTCTTGCATAAGAACTGCTCCTAGGCCTTGGAGAGATGCATCACAGAATATCTGGAAAGGTTTGGTAGTGTCGGGGCCAACTAGAACAGGTGTGGAAGTGAGTTTAGTCTTCAGGAGGTTGAAACTCTCATCACATTGTGGAGTCCAAACGAACTTTTTGTCCTTCTTTGTGAGATCAGTGAGAGGTTTGGCAATCTTGGAAAAGTTTTGGACGAAACGACGGCAATAGCTAGCCAAGCCAAGAAAGCTTCTAACTTGTTTCACCGTCTTAGGGGGTTTCCAATCAACAATTGCCTTAACCTTTTCAGGATCAATGGCAATGCCTTTGGCAGAGATATGACCAAGATATGCAACTTCTGGAATCCAGAACTCACATTTGGAAAACTTGGCATATAGACGATGCTCGCGAAGTTTCATGAGAGTGAGACGAAGGTGTTCTCCATGCTCTTCCTCGGATTTTGAGTAGACTAGAATGTCATCGAGATATACCACAACGAACTTGTCGAGGTATTCATGGAAGACAGAATTCATGAGTCTTGAGAACGTTGCCGGTGCATTGGTGAGACCAAAGGACATGACGGTGTATTCATATAGACCGTAACGAGTGGTGAAAGCTGTTTTAGGAATATCTTCCTTTCTGATCTTTATCTGATGGTACCCCATCCTCAAGTCCAACTTTGAGAATATTGAGGCTCCAGCAAGTTGATCAAAAAGATCATCGATACGAGGAAGTGGATACTTGTTCTTGATTGTTTTCTCGTTGAGAGGACGATAGTCAACCACGAGTCTTTTTGTTTGATCCTTCTTGGCAACAAACAGAGTTGGGCAACCCCAAGCGGAGGAACTAGGCTGAATGAAACCTTTGTCCATATACATATCGATTTGCTCCTTCAACAATTTCTGTTCAGGAGGAGCTATCTTGTATGGATGCTTAGAGATTGGAGCAGTACCTGGCTCAAGCTCGATCACGAACTCAACTGCTCTGTCCGGGGGCATCCCTGGCAACTCTTCTGGAAAGACGTCAGGGAATTCACAAACCACCGGAACATTTTCAATTGCAGGAAGGGGTTTGGCATCGAGGTTGAACAGCTGAACAGAACTTGATCCATATGGAGAATAGACTATCTGGCCTGAAGTGTGGGAGAGAGTTATTGACTTTTGAGCACAGTCAATTTTAGCTTTGTGGGTCTTCAACCAATCCATACCCAGAATGACATCAATGTCAGAATTTCCCAGCAACATGAGTGAAGCAAGGAATACACGACCTCCAATTAGGATCTCATTGTCCATGCTTATCTTGGAAGTCAACATTTGCGGTCCCGGAGAGTGAACAGTCATTTGATTGCTTAGCGGAACCAGAACTAGGTTGTATGCTTTTGCAAAAATCTTTGACACAAATGAATGCGATGCTCCAGTATCAAACAACACTTTAGCTGGAATAGAGTTTACGGGTAATATACCGAGAACGACGTCAGCAGCTTCCTCGGCTTTGTCGGCCTTGATATGGTTCACCCTCGCGTTCCTCCCGACAGGCCTATTGTTGGAGTTGAAGGCTTTAGCCGGGGGAGCACGAACCATAGCCTGGTTGGTGTTGGGGCGAGGAGGTAGGGGTAGCTGCTTCTGAGTGCACTTATCAACATAGTGTCCAGTATCCTTGCACTTGTAGCAAGTGACGACACGAGAAGGACCTGGCCTTGGCTGCCCCATCGGGAACCTCTGACCCTGCATCTGAGATGGGTTGGGTGGGCGGGGACCAAAGCCTGGAGAAGCTTGGGCATTTGGAGCCCGAGTGACAGCACCATTTGGCACCCAGATGCGGCGCTTCTGCGGAGGGGTGGTCATGTTGGAGGAGGAACCACCCTCACGCGAGTGCTTGCGCGACTCCTCGAACGCCTTGCGCCCATTCTCCTCATTGAGTGCGGTGTTCACGAGCTCCACGAAGTCCTTGCACTTGATGTTTGTGAGAGCGTACTTCAGTTCCGGGTTAAAACCTCGGCGGAACCTTGCCATCTTCTTGGCTTCAGTGGACACTTCGTCACCAGCGTACCGAGCGAGACGATTGAACTCGTTCTGGTAGCCGAGAACGTCCAGCTTGCCCTGTCTGAGAGAGCAGAATTCCTCACGCATCCTTTCCATGAGACCATCCGGGATGTGGTGCTTCAGGAAGGCCTCCCTGAAACATCCCCAGGTGATAGGATAGCCAGCTCTCATGGTCTGGTTTCTCCCACCAAGTAGCTGCCTGACCCTTCAGTAGGTAGGTGGCGTACTTGACCTTATCCTCTTCTGCAACATGAGCAATCTCCAGAGCTCTTGCTACGTCACGGATCCAGTCATCGGCATCCAGGGGCTCACGTGTTGCCACGAAAGCTTTGGGCCCAAGCTGAGGAAGTCCTTGATGGTGACCCTTGGAGCATTCTGGTTGTGTTGCTGGTTAGCCTGGATCTGGGCCATCTGTGTCACCACTTGGGTCATCTGAGCCAACAGTTCCCCCATTGGTGGTGGCGGAGGCGGGTTGTTCCTGGTTTGGAGGCATCCTGAACAGAAATTCATTTTAGCACAACAACAGAAAAGGATAGACTTGGTAACCGAAAGATAGATTATTCCGACGCATGAATAGATAACCAACAGGTACATCATCACATGTTCAAATACACCAGAATATCCAACAGACCAATACATGGTTCGAAAACGAAAGGATAAACTAGACACAGCTAGTAATGGATACAACGGTACTCCCATGCTCATCACGCAGGACGGCGGTGAGTAGTACGACGAGAGATACGGTGAGGAGGAACCCCACGGAAGTAGGTATCACGACGATCCATGTAGATAGGAACTGCTCTGAGAGCAACTCTCGGTGTGGTGAAGTAGAAAGCGTCGTGTCCCTGTGCTCCATAGCGGGGAATCCCTGTGTAACCAGCTCCGAGGTCGAGAAGTGGGCCTCTGATCGGCTCGTAACCTCCAGCATCTGGCAGAGGAAAACCCAGTGTCTGCTGGAAACGTGCAAAGCGCTCGTCTCCAACAAAGTCTGTGGTGTACGTCGCCAGACGAGTGAGAGCAAGGTGGAGCTGCTCCCTGACTGAGGCTAACTCCTGAGAAAGTGCGGAAGCAACGGCGTCACTGTGCCACACGAACTGGGCAGTGGTCTGCAGCCTGGAGCTATCAGTCTCGTAGGTATCCAGGTCGCGGTGGACAGTGAAGTGAACTCCCGCTGCCGTGATGTAACCACGGGGGATGTGACGAAAGCTGGACTTATCAAACCCCCAGTAGTCAGCACGGAGAACGGTGAGACTCACGTACGCTGCCTGCTGCACGGCCATATCCACAGTGGACCCTACTGCCTCGTACTGGTGGACAATGCTCCTGCCATCATCCGACAGAATGTAGACGATAGCCCGGTAGCAAGTCTGGCCAAACTCTCGCTGGTGCTCGTAGACCTGGTACTCTGGTGCCCAACGGAACCCCAGATAGGTAACCATGTCTCTCAGCATCTCTGGAAAACCGGCGGTGCTCTCACAGCGAGTCATGCGAACCACCTGCGGGTAGTAGCTGAGACCCATCTGCAGATGATTTGGAAGGTTTTGATTAGACTCCGGTAGATGAAAAAGGATGTGGAAAACAACAACAAGGTTCAACGGACGATAAGTTTGTTGAAAGAATATGATATCGAAGCAACATCGGGAAAACGAGACCAAAAGTCCTGAGGTACTAAGGAGAACCCAAAACACGAAATCCTAACTTGAAAAGTTTAGGTGAGAACAGAAAACAACGTTGCACTTCCTTACCAGAAAAGGGTGGGTGGGTGGGGAAAGAAGAAAAATGGCAGAATTCCTACTCTCACGTTTCATTTTTCCTATATAGCTACAAAATAGTTTCTAGACTCAACTGCGACCAGTAAAAAGGGATCCTACAGGCAGACAGGCTGATACCATTTGTCGCACCCTGGCTTCTAAGGGATACTCATCGTACGAACTGGATAGTAGGTGCTTGGATTATGGGGCATAACTTCTCCCACGTCCCAGCTTCCTGGTAGGCCTGCGCTTATGCGCGACAACACAAGCCCTACTATTCCACCGTCGATGTAAACTATCCATTAGGAGTCACAGGCACTACTGTCGACGTACTTTATAACAAGCACGCACTGTACGTCAACAGTTTTGAACGAATGATTATCACAACTTATCTCTACGACACAAAAGATAGAAATAAAGTTGCAGCTGGCCTTCACTAAGGCAGAAATAGCAAATACAATCATCCAGAGGACACATGTCCCAACATATCATCCATTACAACAGCGGAAGCAATCAAAGGGTCTGAGTACAGACAAATCCAACAGGCTTAAGAAGCTGGAGAAAATAAATAAGACGAAGCCCATCCACGTAGGTTCTGGATCCTGCCCTGGTCCAGCTAACTACTCGTCTGCAGTCTCGTCGAACTCCACAAAGTAGCCATCCTGGGAAGCATCGTAGCCGTAGTCGTACTCTGCGTAAACCACAGCCCCAACGGGGTCAGTACATCCAAGTACTGGCAAGCAAGACTCACAGTTCATCAAAGAGTACCCGTCAACACAAGCGTTGATGCTTGGGATCAACGGAAGAAGGGGTGATATGAAAATTGCTGCTGGCTGCTCTAACCAACTACAGAAGATAACTACAAGTTCCGACTAACAGAAAAGATAAGATCGAGGATTGTAACCAACTGAAAGATAACTTCAACCAAACCCATCCTGGATCTCGCCCCTTATCCAAAGAAGCAATCCGAGGATAACTCACACAGTTGTGATAAGGTGAATCAAGTTGTTGTGTGAATAACCTATTACTAGTCAGGTTATTAATCATTGGGTGAAACATGATTGATCATTATGTTGAAGTTGTCCTGAGTACTTGTTAGCCAGTACTTTCACCAAGTAATCCATAACCGCGGAAAACACGGCTTCTCGAGAAGATTATCCCTACAGGGTTGCACCAATTTGGCCGTACACGCAAGAATAACCCGCCAGATGGGATGCCTCCCACCAAGCGGGGTACTCTACACAACCAACCATTCTCCGCATCAAGCCCAAAGCACCTTGAGCGCACGGCTAATCGAGCCCAGAAGAAAATGGACCCTCATAGCACTCTAAGAACGTGTCCCCCTATATGCCGACTACAAAAGTTCCACCCTGCGCTGGGCTCGCAAAAACATGCATGCGGCAAATAGAAAGCACGAACTAAATGAGATGATTTGGACGAGATGCGAATCAGGTCAAGTTGAGGGGGGCGCCCATACTCGCTTCCCACATGCGGGTAGTGCGCTCATCATGGATCAGTAGACAAGACCCTTTTCCTATTAGGGTCGACACTAGCAGGCTCCAAAACCTCTCATGGGCCTCCTGCCGGTGCCTTATCATCAAATTATTACCATTAGCAATTAACAGGATTGATTGATTAACATCGAGCCCCACAAGTAATAAGATAGTAACAGTAGTAACCGAGCAGACTCGAGTAAAAGCAACCCTAAGCATGCTAGATAATACTAAGGCACAAACAAAGGCTGTAGGGATGGAGGTGAGGCAGTATCATTGGTTCAGGGTATCATGTGATAGGTTCGGAGAACAAGCAACGATACATAGGGCTAGCAATAGTAGACAAAAGGATAGTATCGACAACAAGTGTGGAAAGGAACTCGATGATTCATGTGAGTGATAACTTGCCTGGCAGCTCAGTAGCCGGGTACTGGGCTAGGTCCTGAGTAGTGGTGTAAGGATCGTCGGTCTCAACGTAGTCGTCGTCTAACCGAGAAGAAGCAAACAGACAAAACAGGAATGTAAACAATCATGTTCATGGCATTGTGCACAGTCAATATGATGCATGACAATTTAATAGGTGCATCTAGATAAACTGACTAACATGATAGCACAAATTAAATGGACCCATATGCAAGGGTTGCATATGGAAAGATCCATTGGAAATAATTTGAAGCAATGATTATTTATTAGGTGATAGTTGTTATCATGATGAATGCATGATGAATAACAATAACATAACAATTTAAATGCAGTTGGAATGATAGTTAACAATTTGGAAAGCATTTATTAAGTTTGGAATTTTGTTACTTAAACATGGTACACAAACAATTATTGTTTTTCATCAAGTTAGGGTGTGCAAAACAAATAGCAAAATTGATATTTGAAAAGGTTATCAAATTTTAGTTGGAATACATGTTTCACATTTTGAAATTGGACTTAGGATTAAATAATTATGATTTAAACAATATTAAACAATTTTTAATTGAATTTAAAACAAGCTTAAATATTAATTGAATTTTATTTGTTCAAACCATAAATTCAAATCCACATTTGAAAAGTTCACACTTTAGTGGTTTGAAAACATAATTTGCATGTTCAAAAATATTTTATATTAATCAAGTTATGATTTTAACAAATTTTAGTGAATTAAACAAGGTTTAAATTGTTTAGGCAATTTAAATTATCCAAACCAGAAAACAAAATTTATATTTGAATAGAACATTCAAAAAGGTGTGAAAAACATATTTTATTTGAATTATTTGAAAACAGTATGAATTAGTTATGAATTATTTCAATTTACATTTGAATTATTCAAATTTGAAATTTAAAGTATTTTGAAAATTCAAAACAGAACACAAGTTGAATATTTGGAAAGATTATGAAATTTGGATCAGAATAGATATAAAGTTTGTGTTTATTGGACTTATGAAAATAAAGATATTGAATTTCAAAGTTTCTATTCAATTCTGTTATTTAAAAGAAAATAGAAATTTAAAACAGATTTATTTTTTATCTCTTTTGATACGCACTGGAAGCGTACCCACAGGCACTTCCCTGTGGGCCTGCGGGGTGCCAGCGTGGCGCTGTGCAGAGGAGAGGCTGACAGGGGGGCCACCCTGTCAGCAGTGCGCGCAAAAAAGGTGGGGTTTTTCCCCGTGCGGTGCGAGGGATTCGAACCCGCGTCGCGGAAGCGAGAGCGCAGGTGCGTTGCCAGTGGGGTGAGCGAGCTGTTCTGTCAGTTAAGGGGACTGAAACAGGTTATGCTTCAGTTCTAAAACCTGAACTTTTCTGACGAAAAGCTTGCGCGGCGGACAGACGAGGTGCTCGCCGGCGATGAACAGAGCTGCTGTGCTCGAATTGGAAGGGTAGGACGCACACGTATGCAGGGGGAGATGCAGCGTAAGGGAGGGGGAAGGAAGTGGTGCTCACCACCGGAGCAATTCGAGGCGGAGGCGGACGGTGACGTTGGCTGACGTTGGTGGCCGCGGCGAGGAAGCAGACGGCGCCGTCGACGTGGTGCTCCTCCGTGGCGCTCGCGTGTCCGTGACGTAGAGGGAGCAACGGCGCAACGATCCCGGCAACAGCTAGACGGCGAGGTGCCCTGCAACGTCGGTGAGGACCACGGGTTCAGAACACGGTGTGCGGTGGCCGGAAAAGGAAATGGACCGCGGCGTCGATCTCTGCGACTCACCGTGCCTGTTTCTGGTGTCCAAGAGGGAGAAGGAAGGGTGGCGACGCGATTGCAGTTGATTGGTGGCTAGGTGGGAGCGAGAGGTGGCGGCGCCATGGAGGTATTCAGAGGCTAGCCGGCGGGAGGTGACAGAGATGGATAGCTCGACGGGGAAGGAGGCGAATGGCGGCGCTGCGAGGAACCCTAGAGCGATAGGGTAGGTACGGGGGCCCTAGGGCACGCTTATATAGGCGGAGGCGCAGTGGTGGCCGCCGTGGTCGCGTCGGGTCGCCGTGGAGGCCTCCGATGGCTTGCCGTACGCGGAGAAGAACGCGATTAGGCGCGCTGCGCGAATCTTGGCGCAACGAACCGGTAAGTTGCGCTGGGCTGCTGCGCGCGCGTAGCTAGTTGGGCTGGGCTGCGTTTAGCTGCCGCGCGCGCACTGGTTTGCTTATTTTTTTTATTATTTTTCTTTTCTGTTTTTTTTTGTAGCTTTAGCTTTTGGATAAAATAGATAGGTTTTAACTTAGATAAAATTTTGGAAAAAAATTGGATAAGCTTCTTAGGTGAAAAGAAACCACTTGGTAGTTTTGGTTTTCAAAATTTCAAATGTTTGATTGCTGTTTCAAAATTGAACCAAATTAAGTGAAAATTGCCATAGTAATTAATATTTAGAAAATAAGGTGTTTTCAATAGGGTTTCCCCTAGGGTTTAGAATGTTTTGAAGAATACCAAGTTGTGTTGAACATCATGGATTTAAAAGTTTGATGATTTGATAATTGTTTGAGTTTGGAAAATGACTTGGAAATAATTGATTTAATGGAGTAATAGATTTTAGCAACAACTTAATGGATGAATTACAATGGATTGCTTGGAAACAAAAGAGGTTTTTAGTTTGCACTTCTTTATTTGAAAGGTTGTAACAGACAAGTGTGAAAACAGAAGTTGACAACAAGTTTGAAATTCATATGAAACAATGCAAACAGAAATAAATATGAGGATGATGATATGCATTGCTTAAATAAAAACAACAAGTAAAACAACTAAGGGTTTTCATACTTGGATGTTACAAAACGCCCCCCCTTGAAGGAATCGCGCCCCGAGATTCCCTACTGAGATGTGAAAAGGTCCGGATACTTCTTGCGAAGATCCTCTTCGGTCTCCCACGTTGCCTCTTTATCAGAATGATGCGACCATTGGACTTTCAAGAACTTGGTGCTCTTGTTGCGAGTCTTACGCTCGGTCTCATCGAGAATACGAATAGGGTGCTCCTCATAAGATAGATCATCTTGCAGTTCAATGGAATCATGATCAACTGCACGATCTGGATCTTTGAAACACTTCTTGAGTTGTGACACGTGGAACACATCGTGCACTTTGGATAGTTTTTCTGGAAGTTCAAGACGATAAGCATTCTCTGCTCGTCTTGAGAGGATGTTGAAAGGGCCAATGTATCTTGGTGCAAGCTTTCCTTTCACACCAAAACGATGAGTGCCTCTGAGGGGAGTTACACGGAGATATGCCTTATCACCAGGTGCATAGACCATATCCCTGTGCTTGCTATCATAATAGCTCTTCTGACGAGACTGAGCAATCCTGAGATTGTCGCGAATGATACGAACTTTCTCCTCGGCTTCCTTAACAATGTCAGGGCCTAAAAGTGAACGTTCACCAGCTCCAGACCAATTGATTGGACTCCTGCATCTGCGACCATACAGTGCCTCAAATGGTGCCATGCCTAGGCTTGCCTGGTAGCTGTTGTTGTAGGAGAATTCAGCATATGGAAGGCAATCCTCCCATTTCATGCCAAAGGAGAGACCACATGCTCTGAGCATATCCTCGAGAATCTGATTGACTCTTTCGACTTGCCCCTGAGACTGAGGGTGATAAGCTGTGCTGAACAGAAGTTTGGTGCCCAATGCTTCTTGGAAACTCTTCCAGAAATGAGAAGTGAAGATACTTCCACGGTCTGAGCTTATTTCCAATGGAACACCATGAAGAGGGACAACCTTTGCTGTGTAGAGCTCTGCTAACTGGCTAGCTGAGATAGTTTCCTTTACAGCATAGAAGTGAGCAACCTTAGTGAGACGATCAATAATAACGAAGATTGCATCGTTGCCCTTTTTGGACTTTGGAAACCCAGTAACGAAGTCCATTTCAATCATGTCCCACTTCCACTCAGGAATTTTCAGAGGTTGGAGTAGACCTGCTGTCTTCTGATGGACTGCCTTAACACGTTGACAAACGTCGCATTCAGAAACGTATTGAGCAATTTCACGTTTCATGCCAGGCCACCAATACAGAGTCTTGAGATCCTGGTACATCTTTGTACTTCCAGGGTGAATGGATAGAGGAGTTTCATGAGCCTCCTTGAGAATGATATCCTTGAGACTTTGAATCTGAGGAACTGCAATGCGTCCTTCGAAGAACACAGTTTCCTTTGTCATCAATTGAGAAGGACTTGAATTTATCATTGCCCTCCTTGATGTGATCCACAATCTTCTTGATTTCATTATCACGAAGTTGTTCAGAACGAATCTTGTCCTCGAGAGTTGGACTGGCTGTCAAGCTAGCAAGGTATCCTTCCGGAACAAGACCAAGGTTCAACTTCTGGAATTCTTCATGAAGTGGAGGTTGGCTTTCCATGATCATGAGATTATTGCAATAGGATTTGCGACTGAGAGCATCGGCCATAACATTAGCCTTGCCTGGAGTGTAAGAAATGGTGAGATCAAAGTCTTTAATCTTCTCAATCCATCTCCTTTGCCTGAGGTTCAGATCTGGCTGAGTGAAGATGTATTTCAGACTCTTGTGATCGGAAAAGATTTCAGTTTTGTTACCCAACAAGTATTGTCTCCATTTCTTGAGGGCAAACACAACTGCTGCAAGTTCAAGATCATGAGTGGGATAGTTTGCTCATGTGGGTTCAACTGACGTGAAGCATAAGCCACAACTTGACGTTCTGGCATAAGAACTGCTCCTAGGCCTTGGAGAGATGCATCACAGAATATCTGGAAAGGTTTGGTAGTGTCGGGGCCAACTAGAACAGGTGTGGAAGTGAGTTTAGTCTTCAGGAGGTTGAAACTCTCATCACATTGTGGAGTCCAAACGAACTTTTTGTCCTTCTTTGTGAGATCAGTGAGAGGTTTGGCAATCTTGGAAAAGTTTTGGACGAAACGACGGCAATAGCTAGCCAAGCCAAGAAAGCTTCTAACTTGTTTCACCGTCTTAGGGGGTTTCCAATCAACAATTGCCTTAACCTTTTCAGGATCAATGGCAATGCCTTTGGCAGAGATGATATGACCAAGATATGCAACTTCTGGAATCCAGAACTCACATTTGGAAAACTTGGCATATAGACGATGCTCGCGAAGTTTCATGAGAGTGAGACGAAGGTGTTCTCCATGCTCTTCCTCGGATTTTGAGTAGACTAGAATGTCATCGAGATATACCACAACGAACTTGTCGAGGTATTCATGGAAGACAGAATTCATGAGTCTTGAGAACGTTGCCGGTGCATTGGTGAGACCAAAGGACATGACGGTGTATTCATATAGACCGTAACGAGTGGTGAAAGCTGTTTTAGGAATATCTTCCTTTCTGATCTTTATCTGATGGTACCCCATCCTCAAGTCCAACTTTGAGAATATTGAGGCTCCAGCAAGTTGATCAAAAAGATCATCGATACGAGGAAGTGGATACTTGTTCTTGATTGTTTTCTCGTTGAGAGGACGATAGTCAACCACGAGTCTTTTTGTTTGATCCTTCTTGGCAACAAACAGAGTTGGGCAACCCCAAGCGGAGGAACTAGGCTGAATGAAACCTTTGTCCATATACATATCGATTTGCTCCTTCAACAATTTCTGTTCAGGAGGAGCTATCTTGTATGGATGCTTAGAGATTGGAGCAGTACCTGGCTCAAGCTCGATCACGAACTCAACTGCTCTGTCCGGGGGCATCCCTGGCAACTCTTCTGGAAAGACGTCAGGGAATTCACAAACCACCGGAACATTTTCAATTGCAGGAAGGGGTTTGGCATCGAGGTTGAACAGCTGAACAGAACTTGATCCATATGGAGAATAGACTATCTGGCCTGAAGTGTGGGAGAGAGTTATTGACTTTTGAGCACAGTCAATTTTAGCTTTGTGGGTCTTCAACCAATCCATACCCAGAATGACATCAATGTCAGAATTTCCCAGCAACATGAGTGAAGCAAGGAATACACGACCTCCAATTAGGATCTCATTGTCCATGCTTATCTTGGAAGTCAACATTTGCGGTCCCGGAGAGTGAACAGTCATTTGATTGCTTAGCGGAACCAGAACTAGGTTGTATGCTTTTGCAAAAATCTTTGACACAAATGAATGCGATGCTCCAGTATCAAACAACACTTTAGCTGGAATAGAGTTTACGGGTAATATACCGAGAACGACGTCAGCAGCTTCCTCGGCTTTGTCGGCCTTGATATGGTTCACCCTCGCGTTCCTCCCGACAGGCCTATTGTTGGAGTTGAAGGCTTTAGCCGGGGGAGCACGAACCATAGCCTGGTTGGTGTTGGGGCGAGGAGGTAGGGGTAGCTGCTTCTGAGTGCACTTATCAACATAGTGTCCAGTATCCTTGCACTTGTAGCAAGTGACGACACGAGAAGGACCTGGCCTTGGCTGCCCCATCGGGAACCTCTGACCCTGCATCTGAGATGGGTTGGGTGGGCGGGGACCAAAGCCTGGAGAAGCTTGGGCATTTGGAGCCCGAGTGACAGCACCATTTGGCACCCAGATGCGGCGCTTCTGCGGAGGGGGTCATGTTGGAGGAGGAACCACCCTCACGCGAGTGCTTGCGCGACTCCTCGAACGCCTTGCGCCCATTCTCCTCATTGAGTGCGGTGTTCGAGCTCCACGAAGTCCTTGCACTTGATGTTTGTGAGAGCGTACTTCAGTTCCGGGTTAAAACCTCGGCGGAACCTTGCCATCTTCTTGGCTTCAGTGGACACTTCGTCACCAGCGTACCGAGCGAGACGATTGAACTCGTTCTGGTAGCCGAGAACGTCCAGCTTGCCCTGTCTGAGAGAGCAGAATTCCTCACGCATCCTTTCCATGAGACCATCCGGGATGTGGTGCTTCAGGAAGGCCTCCCTGAAACATCCCCAGGTGATAGGATAGCCAGCTCTCATGGTCTGGTAGTTCTCCCACCAAGTAGCTGCCTGACCCTTCAGTAGGTAGGTGGCGTACTTGACCTTATCCTCTTCTGCAACATGAGCAATCTCCAGAGCTCTTGCTACGTCACGGATCCAGTCATCGGCATCCAGGGGCTCACGTGTTGCCACGAAAGCTTTTGGGCCCAAGCTGAGGAAGTCCTTGATGGTGACCCTTGGAGCATTCTGGTTGTGTTGCTGGTTAGCCTGGATCTGGGCCATCTGTGTCACCACTTGGGTCATCTGAGCCAACAGTTCCCCCATTGGTGGTGGCGGAGGCGGGTTGTTCCTGGTTGGAGGCATCTGAACAGAAATTCATTTTAGCACAACAACAGAAAAGGATAGACTTGGTAACCGAAAGATAGATTATTCCGACGCATGAATAGATAACCAACAGGTACATCATCACATGTTCAAATACACCAGAATATCCAACAGACCAATACATGGTTCGAAAACGAAAGGATAAACTAGACACAGCTAGTAATGGATACAACGGTACTCCCATGCTCATCACGCAGGACGGCGGTGAGTAGTACGACGAGAGATACGGTGAGGAGGAACCCCACGGAAGTAGGTATCACGACGATCCATGTAGATAGGAACTGCTCTGAGAGCAACTCTCGGTGTGGTGAAGTAGAAAGCGTCGTGTCCCTGTGCTCCATAGCGGGGAATCCCTGTGTAACCAGCTCCGAGGTCGAGAAGTGGGCCTCTGATCGGCTCGTAACCTCCAGCATCTGGCAGAGGAAAACCCAGTGTCTGCTGGAAACGTGCAAAGCGCTCGTCTCCAACAAAGTCTGTGGTGTACGTCGCCAGACGAGTGAGAGCAAGGTGGAGCTGCTCCCTGACTGAGGCTAACTCCTGAGAAAGTGCGGAAGCAACGGCGTCACTGTGCCACACGAACTGGGCAGTGGTCTGCAGCCTGGAGCTATCAGTCTCGTAGGTATCCAGGTCGCGGTGGACAGTGAAGTGAACTCCCGCTGCCGTGATGTAACCACGGGGGATGTGACGAAAGCTGGACTTATCAAACCCCCAGTAGTCAGCACGGAGAACGGTGAGACTCACGTACGCTGCCTGCTGCACGGCCATATCCACAGTGGACCCTACTGCCTCGTACTGGTGGACAATGCTCCTGCCATCATCCGACAGAATGTAGACGATAGCCCGGTAGCAAGTCTGGCCAACTCTCGCTGGTGCTCGTAGACCTGGTACTCTGGTGCCCAACGGAACCCCAGATAGGTAACCATGTCTCTCAGCATCTCTGGAAAACCGGCGGTGCTCTCACAGCGAGTCATGCGAACCACCTGCGGGTAGTAGCTGAGACCCATCTGCAGATGATTTGGAAGGTTTTGATTAGACTCCGGTAGATGAAAAAGGATGTGGAAAACAACAACAAGGTTCAACGGACGATAAGTTTGTTGAAAGAATATGATATCGAAGCAACATCGGGAAAACGAGACCAAAAGTCCTGAGGTACTAAGGAGAACCCAAAACACGTGAAATCCTAACTTGAAAAGTTTAGGTGAGAACAGAAAACAACGTTGCACTTCCTTACCAGAAAAGGGTGGGTGGGTGGGGAAAGAAGAAAAATGGCAGAATTCCTACTCTCACGTTTCATTTTTCCTATATAGCTACAAAATAGTTTCTAGACTCAACTGCGACCAGTAAAAAGGGATCCTACAGGCAGACAGGCTCTGATACCATTTGTCGCACCCTGGCTTCTAAGGGATACTCATCGTACGAACTGGATAGTAGGTGCTTGGATTATGGGGCATAACTGCTCCCACGTCCCAGCTTCCTGGTAGGCCTGCGCTTATGCGCGACAACACAAGCCCTACTATTCCACCGTCGATGTAAACTATCCATTAGGAGTCACAGGCACTACTGTCGACGTACTTTATAACAAGCACGCACTGTACGTCAACAGTTTTGAACGAATGATTATCACAACTTATCTCTACGACACAAAAGATAGAAATAAAGTTGCAGCTGGCCTTCACTAAGGCAGAAATAGCAAATACAATCATCCAGAGGACACATGTCCCAACATATCATCCATTACAACAGCGGAAGCAATCAAAGGGGTCTGAGTACAGACAAATCCAACAGGCTTAAGAAGCCGGAGAAAATAAATAAGACGAAGCCCATCCACGTAGGTTCTGGATCCTGCCCTGGTCCAGCTAACTACTCGTCTGCAGTCTCGTCGAACTCCACAAAGTAGCCATCCTGGGAAGCATCGTAGCCGTAGTCGTACTCTGCGTAAACCACAGCCCCAACGGGGTCAGTACATCCAAGTACTGGCAAGCAAGACTCACAGTTCATCAAAGAGTACCCGTCAACACAAGCGTTGATGCTTGGGATCAACGGAAGAAGGGGTGATATGAAAATTGCTGCTGGCTGCTCTAACCAACTACAGAAGATAACTACAAGTTCCGGCTAACAGAAAAGATAAGATCGAGGATTGTAACCAACTGAAAGATAACTTCAACCAAACCCATCCTGGATCTCGCCCCTTATCCAAAGAAGCAATCCGAGGATAACTCACACAGTTGTGATAAGGTGAATCAAGTTGTTGTGTGAATAACCTATTACTAGTCAGGTTATTAATCATTGGGTGAAACATGATTGATCATTATGTTGAAGTTGTCCTGAGTACTTGTTAGCCAGTACTTTCACCAAGTAATCCATAACCGCGGAAAACACGGCTTCTCGAGAAGATTATCCCTGCAGGGTTGCACCAATTTGGCCGTACACGCAAGAATAACCCGCCAGATGGGATGCCTCCCACCAAGCGGGGTACTCTACACAACCAACCATTCTCCGCATCAAGCCCAAAGCACCTTGGGCGCACGGCTAATCGAGCCCAGAAGAAAATGGACCCTCATAGCACTCTAAGAACGTGTCCCCCTATATGCCGACTACAAAAGTTCCACCCTGCGCTGGGCTCGCAAAAACATGCATGCGGCAAATAGAAAGCACGAACTAAATGAGATGATTTGGACGAGATGCGAATCAGGTCAAGTTGAGGGGGGCGCCCATACTCGCTTCCCACATGCGGGTAGTGCGCTCATCATGGATCAGTAGACAAGACCCTTTTCCTATTAGGGTCGACACTAGCAGGCTCCAAAACCTCTCATGGGCCTCCTGCCGGTGCCTTATCATCAAATTATTATTACCATTAGCAATTAACAGGATTGATTGATTAACATCGAGCCCCCGGTACAAGTAATAAGATAGTAACAGTAGTAACCGACAGCAGACTCGAGTAAAAGCAACCCTAAGCATGCTAGATAATACTAAGGCACAAACAAAGGCTGTAGGGATGGAGGTGAGGCAGTATCATTGGTTCAGGGTATCATGTGATAGGTTCGAGAACAAGCAACGATACATAGGGCTAGCAATAGTAGACAAAAGGATAGTATCGACAACAAGTGTGGAAAGGAACTCGATGATTCATGTGAGTGATAACTTGCCTGGCAGCTCAGTAGCCGGGTACTGGGCTAGGTCCTGAGTAGTGGTGTCGTAAGGATCGTCGGTCTCAACGTAGTCGTCGTCTAACCGAGAAGAAGCAAACAGACAAAACAGGAATGTAAACAATCATGTTCATGGCATTGTGCACAGTCAATATGATGCATGACAATTTAATAGGTGCATCTAGATAAACTGACTAACATGATAGCACAAATTAAATGGACCCATATGCAAGGGTTGCATATGGAAAGATCCATTGGAAATAATTTGAAGCAATGATTATTTATTAGGTGATAGTTGTTATCATGATGAATGCATGATGAATAACAATAACATAACAATTTAAATGCAGTTGGAATGATAGTTAACAATTTGGAAAGCATTTATTAAGTTTGGAATTTTGTTACTTAAACATGGTACACAAACAATTGTTTTCATCAAGTTAGGGTGTGCAAAACAAATAGCAAAATTGATATTTGAAAAGGTTATCAAATTTTAGTTGGAATACATGTTTCACATTTTGAAATTGGACTTAGGATTAAATAATTATGATTTAAACAATATTAAACAATTTTTAATTGAATTTAAAACAAGCTTAAATATTAATTGAATTTTATTTGTTCAAACCATAAATTCAAATCCACATTTGAAAAGTTCACACTTTAGTGGTTTGAAAACATAATTTGCATGTTCAAAAATATTTTATATTAATCAAGTTATGATTTTAACAAATTTTAGTGAATTAAACAAGGTTTAAATTGTTTAGGCAATTTAAATTATCCAAACCAGAAAACAAAATTTATATTTGAATAGAACATTCAAAAAGGTGTGAAAAACATATTTTATTTGAATTATTTGAAAACAGTATGAATTAGTTATGAATTATTTCAATTTACATTTGAATTATTCAAATTTGAAATTTAAAGTATTTTGAAAATTCAAAACAGAACACAAGTTGAATATTTGGAAAGATTATGAAATTTGGATCAGAATAGATATAAAGTTTGTGTTTATTGGACTTATGAAAATAAATATTGAATTTCAAAGTTTCTATTCAATTCTGTTATTTAAAAGAAAATAGAAATTTAAAACAGATTTATTTTTTATCTCTTTTGATACGCACTGGAAGCGTACCCACAGGCACTGCCCTGTGGGCCTGCGGGGGTGCCAGCGTGGCGCTGTGCAGAGGAGAGGCTGACAGGGGGGCCACCCTGTCAGCAGTGCGCGCAAAAAAGGTGGGGTTTTTCCCCGTGCGGTGCGAGGGATTCGAACCCGCGTCGCGGAAGCGAGAGCGCAGGTGCGTTGCCAGTGGGGTGAGCGAGCTGTTCTGTCAGTTAAGGGGACTGAAACAGGTTATGCTTCAGTTCTAAAACCTGAACTTTTCTGACGAAAAGCTTGCGCGGCGGACAGACGAGGTGCTCGCCGGCGATGAACAGAGCTGCTGTGCTCGAATTGGAAGGGTAGGACGCACACGTATGCAGGGGGAGATGCAGCGTAAGGGAGGGGGAAGGAAGTGGTGCTCACCACCGGAGCAATTCGAGGCGGAGGCGGACGGTGACGTTGGCTGACGTTGGTGGCCGCGGCGAGGAAGCAGACGGCGCCGTCGACGTGGTGCTCCTCGGTGGCGCTCGCGTGTCCGTGACGTAGAGGGAGCAACGGCGCAACGATCCCGGCAACAGCTAGACGGCGAGGTGCCCTGCAACGTCGGTGAGGACCACGGGTTCAGAACACGGTGTGCGGTGGCCGGAAAAGGAAATGGACCGCGGCGTCGATCTGCGACTCACCGTGCCTGTTTCTGGTGTCCAAGAGGGAGAAGGAAGGGTGGCGACGCGATTGCAGTTGATTGGTGGCTAGGTGGGAGCGAGAGGGCGGCGCCATGGAGGTATTCAGAGGCTAGCCGGCGGGAGGTGACAGAGATGGATAGCTCGACGGGGAAGGAGGCGAATGGCGGCGCTGCGAGGAACCCTAGAGCGATAGGGTAGGTACGGGGGCCCTAGGGCACGCTTATATAGGCGGAGGCGCAGTGGTGGCCGCCGTGGTCGCGTCGGGGTCGCCGTGGAGGCCTCCGATGGCTTGCCGTACGCGGAGAAGAACGCGATTAGGCGCGCTGCGCGAATCTTGGCGCAACGAACCGGTAAGTTGCGCTGGGCTGCTGCGCGCGCGTAGCTAGTTGGGCTGGGCTGCGTTTAGCTGCCGCGCGCGCACTGGTTTGCTTATTTTTTTTATTATTTTTCTTTTCTGTTTTTTTTTTGTAGCTTTAGCTTTTGGATAAAATAGATAGGTTTTAACTTAGATAAAATTTTGGAAAAAAATTGGATAAGCTTCTTAGGTGAAAAGAAACCACTTGGTAGTTTTGGTTTTCAAAATTTCAAATGTTTGATTGCTGTTTCAAAATTGAACCAAATTAAGTGAAAATTGCCATAGTAATTAATATTTAGAAAATAAGGTGTTTTCAATAGGGTTTCCCCTAGGGTTTAGAATGTTTTGAAGAATACCAAGTTGTGTTGAACATCATGGATTTAAAAGTTTGATGATTTGATAATTGTTTTGAGTTTGGAAAATGACTTGGAAATAATTGATTTAATGGAGTAATAGATTTTAGCAACAACTTAATGGATGAATTACAATGGATTGCTTGGAAACAAAAGAGGTTTTTAGTTTGCACTTCTTTATTTGAAAGGTTGTAACAGACAAGTGTGAAAACAGAAGTTGACAACAAGTTTGAAATTCATATGAAACAATGCAAACAGAAATAAATATGAGGATGATGATATGATGCATTGCTTAAATAAAAACAACAAGTAAAACAACTAAGGGTTTTCATACTTGGATGTTACAAAACGCCCCCCTTGAAGGAATCGCGCCCCGAGATTCCCTACTGAGATGTGAAAAGGTCCGGATACTTCTTGCGAAGATCCTCTTCGGTCTCCCACGTTGCCTCTTTATCAGAATGATGCGACCATTGGACTTTCAAGAACTTGGTGCTCTTGTTGCGAGTCTTACGCTCGGTCTCATCGAGAATACGAATAGGGTGCTCCTCATAAGATAGATCATCTTGCAGTTCAATGGAATCATGATCAACTGCACGATCTGGATCTTTGAAACACTTCTTGAGTTGTGACACGTGGAACACATCGTGCACTTTGGATAGTTTTTCTGGAAGTTCAAGACGATAAGCATTCTCTGCTCGTCTTGAGAGGATGTTGAAAGGGCCAATGTATCTTGGTGCAAGCTTTCCTTTCACACCAAAACGATGAGTGCCTCTGAGGGGAGTTACACGGAGATATGCCTTATCACCAGGTGCATAGACCATATCCCTGTGCTTGCTATCATATAGCTCTTCTGACGAGACTGAGCAATCCTGAGATTGTCGCGAATGATACGAACTTTCTCCTCGGCTTCCTTAACAATGTCAGGGCCTAAAAGTGAACGTTCACCAGCTCCAGACCAATTGATTGGACTCCTGCATCTGCGACCATACAGTGCCTCAATGGTGCCATGCCTAGGCTTGCCTGGTAGCTGTTGTTGTAGGAGAATTCAGCATATGGAAGGCAATCCTCCCATTTCATGCCAAAGGAGAGACCACATGCTCTGAGCATATCCTCGAGAATCTGATTGACTCTTTCGACTTGCCCCTGAGACTGAGGGTGATAAGCTGTGCTGAACAGAAGTTTGGTGCCCAATGCTTCTTGGAAACTCTTCCAGAAATGAGAAGTGAAGATACTTCCACGGTCTGAGCTTATTTCCAATGGAACACCATGAAGAGGGACAACCTTTGCTGTGTAGAGCTCTGCTAACTGGCTAGCTGAGATAGTTTCCTTTACAGCATAGAAGTGAGCAACCTTAGTGAGACGATCAATAATAACGAAGATTGCATCGTTGCCCTTTTTGGACTTTGGAAACCCAGTAACGAAGTCCATTTCAATCATGTCCCACTTCCACTCAGGAATTTTCAGAGGTTGGAGTAGACCTGCTGTCTTCTGATGGACTGCCTTAACACGTTGACAACGTCGCATTCAGAAACGTATTGAGCAATTTCACGTTTCATGCCAGGCCACCAATACAGAGTCTTGAGATCCTGGTACATCTTTGTACTTCCAGGGAATGGATAGAGGAGTTTCATGAGCCTCCTTGAGAATGATATCCTTGAGACTTTGAATCTGAGGAACTGCAATGCGTCCTTCGAAGAACACAGTTCCTTTGTCATCAATTGAGAAGGACTTGAATTTATCATTGCCCTCCTTGATGTGATCCACATCTCTTGATTTCATTATCACGAAGTTGTTCAGAACGAATCTTGTCCTCGAGAGTTGGACTGGCTGTCAAGCTAGCAAGGTATCCTTCCGGAACAAGACCAAGGTTCAACTTCTGGAATTCTTCATGAAGTGGAGGTTGGCTTTCCATGATCATGAGATTATTGCAATAGGATTTGCGACTGAGAGCATCGGCCATAACATTAGCCTTGCCTGGAGTGTAAGAAATGGTGAGATCAAAGTCTTTAATCTTCTCAATCCATCTCCTTTGCCTGAGGTTCAGATCTGGCTGAGTGAAGATGTATTTCAGACTCTTGTGATCGGAAAAGATTCAGTTTTGTTACCCAACAAGTATTGTCTCCATTTCTTGAGGGCAAACACAACTGCTGCAAGTTCAAGATCATGAGTGGGATAGTTTTGCTCATGTGGGTTCAACTGACGTGAAGCATAAGCCACAACTTGACGTTCTGCATAAGAACTGCTCCTAGGCCTTGGAGAGATGCATCACAGAATATCTGGAAAGGTTTGGTAGTGTCGGGGCCAACTAAACAGGTGTGGAAGTGAGTTTAGTCTTCAGGAGGTTGAAACTCTCATCACATTGTGGAGTCCAAACGAACTTTTTGTCCTTCTTTGTGAGATCAGTGAGAGGTTTGGCAATCTTGGAAAAGTTTTGGACGAAACGACGGCAATAGCTAGCCAAGCCAAGAAAGCTTCTAACTTGTTTCACCGTCTTAGGGGGTTTCCAATCAACAATTGCCTTAACCTTTTCAGGATCAATGGCAATGCCTTTGGCAGAGATGATATGACCAAGATATGCAACTTCTGGAATCCAAACTCACATTTGGAAAACTTGGCATATAGACGATGCTCGCGAAGTTTCATGAGAGTGAGACGAAGGTGTTCTCCATGCTCTTCCTCGGATTTTGAGTAGACTAGAATGTCATCGAGATATACCACAACGAACTTGTCGAGGTAATTCATGGAAGACAGAATTCATGAGTCTTGAGAACGTTGCCGGTGCATTGGTGAGACCAAAGGACATGACGGTGTATTCATATAGACCGTAACGAGTGGTGAAAGCTGTTTTAGGAATATCTTCCTTTCTGATCTTTATCTGATGGTACCCCATCCTCAAGTCCAACTTTGAGAATATTGAGGCTCCAGCAAGTTGATCAAAAAGATCATCGATACGAGGAAGTGGATACTTGTTCTTGATTGTTTTCTCGTTGAGAGGACGATAGTCAACCACGAGTCTTTTTGTTTGATCCTTCTTGGCAACAAACAGAGTTGGGCAACCCCAAGCGGAGGAACTAGCTGAATGAAACCTTTGTCCATATACATATCGATTTGCTCCTTCAACAATTTCAGTTTCAGGAGGAGCTATCTTGTATGGATGCTTAGAGATTGGAGCAGTACCTGGCTCAAGCTCGATCACGAACTCAACTGCTCTGTCCGGGGGCATCCCTGGCAACTCTTCTGGAAAGACGTCAGGGAATTCACAAACCACCGGAACATTTTCAATTGCAGGAAGGGGTTTGGCATCGAGGTTGAACAGCTGAACAGAACTTGATCCATATGGAGAATAGACTATCTGCCTGAAGTGTGGGAGAGAGTTATTGACTTTTGAGCACAGTCAATTTTAGCTTTGTGGGTCTTCAACCAATCCATACCCAGAATGACATCAATGTCAGAATTTCCAGCAACATGAGTGAAGCAAGGAATACACGACTCCAATTAGGATCTCATTGTCCATGCTTATCTTGGAAGTCAACATTTGCGGTCCCGGAGAGTGAACAGTCATTTGATTGCTTAGCGGAACCAGAACTAGGTTGTATGCTTTTGCAAAAATCTTTGACACAAATGAATGCGATGCTCCAGTATCAAACAACACTTTTGGAATAGAGTTTACGGGTAATATACCGAGAACGACGTCAGCAGCTTCCTCGGCTTTGTCGGCCTTGATATGGTTCACCCTCGCGTTCCTCCGACAGGCCTATTGTTGGAGTTGAAGGCTTTAGCCGGGGGAGCACGAACCATAGCCTGGTTGGTTTGGGGCGAGGAGGTAGGGGTAGCTGCTTCTGAGTGCACTTATCAGCATAGTGTCCAGTATCCTTGCACTTGTAGCAAGTGACGACACGAGAAGGACCTGGCCTTGGCTGCCCCATCGGGAACCTCTGACCCTGCATCTGAGATGGGTTGGTGGGCGGGGACCAAAGCCTGGAGAAGCTTGGGCATTTGGAGCCCGAGTGACAGCACCATTTGGCACCCAGATGCGGCGCTTCTGCGGAGGGTGGTCATGTTGGAGGAGGAACCACCCTCACGCGAGTGCTTGCGCGACTCCTCGAACGCCTTGCGCCCATTCTCCTCATTGAGTGCGGTGTTCACGAGCTCCACGAAGTCCTTGCACTTGATGTTTGTGAGAGCGTACTTCAGTTCCGGGTTAAAACCTCGGCGGAACCTTGCCATCTTCTTGGCTTCAGTGGACACTTCGTCACAGCGTACCGAGCGAGACGATTGAACTCGTTCTGGTAGCCGAGAACGTCCAGCTTGCCCTGTCGAGAGAGCAGAATTCCTCACGCATCCTTTCCATGAGACCATCCGGGATGTGGTGCTTCAGGAAGGCCTCCCTGAAACATCCCCAGGTGATAGGATAGCCAGCTCTCATGGTCTGGTAGTTCTCCACCAAGTAGCTGCCTGACCCTTCAGTAGGTAGGTGGCGTACTTGACCTTATCCTCTTCTGCAACATGAGCAATCTCCAGAGCTCTTGCTACGTCACGGATCCAGTCATCGGCATCCAGGGGCTCACGTGTTGCCACGAAAGCTTTTGGGCCCAAGCTGAGGAAGTCCTTGATGGTGACCCTTGGAGCATTCTGGTTGTGTTGCTGGTTAGCCTGGATCTGGGCCATCTGTGTCACCACTTGGGTCATCTGAGCCAACAGTTCCCCCATTGGTGGTGGCGGAGGCGGGTTGTTCCTGGTTGGAGGCATCCTGAACAGAAAATTCATTTTAGCACAACAACAGAAAAGGATAGACTTGGTAACCGAAAGATAATTAATTCCGACGCATGAATAGATAACCAACAGGTACATCATCACATGTTCAAATACACCAGAATATCCAACAGACCAAACATGGTTCGAAAACGAAAGGATAAACTAACACAGCTAGTAATGGATACAACGGTACTCCCATGCTCATCACGCAGGACGGCGGTGAGTAGTACGACGAGAGATACGGTGAGGAGGAACCCACGGAAGTAGGTATCACGACGATCCATGTAGATAGGAACTGCTCTGAGAGCAACTCTCGGTGTGGTGAAGTAGAAAGCGTCGTGTCCCTGTGCTCCATAGCGGGGAATCCCTGTGTAACCAGCTCCGAGGTCGAGAAGTGGGCCTGATCGGCTCGTAACCTCCAGCATCTGGCAGAGGAAAACCCAGTGTCTGCTGGAAACGTGCAAAGCGCTCGTCTCCAACAAAGTCTGTGGTGTACGTCGCCAGACGAGTGAGAGCAAGGTGGAGCTGCTCCCTGACTGAGGCTAACTCCTGAGAAAGTGCGGAAGCAACGGCGTCACTGTGCCACACGAACTGGGCAGTGGTCTGCAGCCTGGAGCTATCAGTCTCGTAGGTATCCAGGTCGCGGTGGACAGTGAAGTGAACTCCCGCTGCCGTGATGTAACCACGGGGGATGTGACGAAAGCTGGACTTATCAAACCCCCAGTAGTCAGCACGGAGAACGGTGAGACTCACGTACGCTGCCTGCTGCACGGCCATATCCACAGTGGACCCTACTGCCTCGTACTGGTGGACAATGCTCCTGCCATCATCCGACAGAATGTAGACGATAGCCCGGTAGCAAGTCTGGCCAAACTCTCGCTGGTGCTCGTAGACCTGGTACTCTGGTGCCCAACGGAACCCCAGATAGGTAACCATGTCTCTCAGCATCTCTGGAAAACCGGCGGTGCTCTCACAGCGAGTCATGCGAACCACCTGCGGGTAGTAGCTGAGACCCATCTGCAGATGATTTGGAAGGTTTTGATTAGACTCCGGTAGATGAAAAAGGATGTGGAAAACAACAACAAGGTTCAACGGACGATAAGTTTGTTGAAAGAATATGATATCGAAGCAACATCGGGAAAACGAGACCAAAAGTCCTGAGGTACTAAGGAGAACCCAAAACACGTGAAATCCTAAACTTGAAAAGTTTAGGTGAGAACAGAAAACAACGTTGCACTTCCTTACCAGAAAAGGGTGGGTGGGTGGGAAAGAAGAAAAATGGCAGAATTCCTACTCTCACGTTTCATTTTCCTATATAGCTACAAAATAGTTTCTAGACTCAACTGCGACCAGTAAAAAGGGATCCTACAGGCAGACAGGCTCTGATACCATTTGTCGCACCCTGGCTTCTAAGGGATACTCATCGTACGAACTGGATAGTAGGTGCTTGGATTATGGGGCATAACTGCTCCCGTCCCAGCTTCCTGGTAGGCCTGCGCTTATGCGCGACAACACAAGCCCTACTATTCCACCGTCGATGTAAACTATCCATTAGGAGTCACAGGCACTACTGTCGACGTACTTTATAACAAGCACGCACTGTACGTCAACAGTTTTTGAACGAATGATTATCACAACTTATCTCTACGACACAAAAGATAGAAATAAAGTTGCAGCTGGCCTTCACTAAGGCAGAAATAGCAAATACAATCATCCAGAGGACACATGTCCCAACATATCATCCATTACAACAGCGGAAGCAATCAAAGGGGTCTGAGTACAGACAAATCCAACAGGCTTAAGAAGCCGGAGAAAATAAATAAGACGAAGCCCATCCACGTAGGTTCTGGATCCTGCCCTGGTCCAGCTAACTACTCGTCTGCAGTCTCGTCGAACTCCACAAAGTAGCCATCCTGGGAAGCATCGTAGCCGTAGTCGTACTCTGCGTAAACCACAGCCCCAACGGGGTCAGTACATCCAAGTACTGGCAAGCAAGACTCACAGTTCATCAAAGAGTACCCGTCAACACAAGCGTTGATGCTTGGGATCAACGGAAGAAGGGTGATATGAAAATTGCTGCTGGCTGCTCTAACCAACTACAGAAGATAACTACAAGTTCCGGCTAACAGAAAAGATAAGATCGAGGATTGTAACCAACTGAAAGATAACTTCAACCAAACCCATCCTGGATCTCGCCCCTTATCCAAAGAAGCAATCCGAGGATAACTCACACAGTTGTGATAAGGTGAATCAAGTTGTTGTGTGAATAACCTATTACTAGTCAGGTTATTAATCATTGGGTGAAACATGATTGATCATTATGTTGAAGTTGTCCTGAGTACTTGTTAGCCAGTACTTTCACCAAGTAATCCATAACCGCGGAAAACACGGCTTCTCGAGAAGATTATCCCTGCAGGGTTGCACCAATTTGGCCGTACACGCAAGAATAACCCGCCAGATGGGATGCCTCCCACCAAGCGGGGTACTCTACACAACCAACCATTCTCCGCATCAAGCCCAAAGCACCTTGGGCGCACGGCTAATCGAGCCCAGAAGAAAATGGACCCTCATAGCACTCTAAGAACGTGTCCCCCTATATGCCGACTACAAAAGTTCCACCCTGCGCTGGGCTCGCAAAAACATGCATGCGGCAAATAGAAAGCACGAACTAAATGAGATGATTTGGACGAGATGCGAATCAGGTCAATTTGAGGGGGGCGCCCATACTCGCTTCCCACATGCGGTAGTGCGCTCATCATGGATCAGTAGACAAGACCCTTTTCCTATTAGGGTCGACACTAGCAGGCTCCAAAACCTCTCATGGGCCTCCTGCCGGTGCCTTATCATCAAATTATTATTACCATTAGCAATTAACAGGATTGATTGATTAACATCGAGCCCCCGGTACAAGTAATAAGATAGTAACAGTAGTAACCGACAGCAGACTCGAGTAAAAGCAACCCTAAGCATGCTAGATAATACTAAGGCACAAACAAAGGCTGTAGGGATGGAGGTGAGGCAGTATCATTGGTTCAGGGTATCATGTGATAGGTTCGGAGAACAAGCAACGATACATAGGGCTAGCAATAGTAGACAAAAGGATAGTATCGACAACAAGTGTGGAAAGAAACTCGATGATTCATGTGAGTGATAACTTGCCTGGCAGCTCAGTAGCCGGGTACTGGGCTAGGTCCTGAGTAGTGGTGTCGTAAGGATCGTCGGTCTCAACGTAGTCGTCGTCTAACCGAGAAGAAGCAAACAGACAAAACAGGAATGTAAACAATCATGTTCATGGCATTGTGCACAGTCAATATGATGCATGACAATTTAATAGGTGCATCTAGATAAACTGACTAACATGATAGCACAAATTAAATGGACCCATATGCAAGGGTTGCATATGGAAAGATCCATTGGAAATAATTTGAAGCAATGATTATTTATTAGGTGATAGTTGTTATCATGATGAATGCATGATGAATAACAATAACATAACAATTTAAATGCAGTTGGAATGATAGTTAACAATTTGGAAAGCATTTATTAAGTTTGGAATTTTGTTACTTAAACATGGTACACAAACAATTATTGTTTTCATCAAGTTAGGGTGTGCAAAACAAATAGCAAAATTGATATTTGAAAAGGTTATCAAATTTTAGTTGGAATACATGTTTCACATTTTGAAATTGGACTTAGGATTAAATAATTATGATTTAAACAATATTAAACAATTTTTAATTGAATTTAAAACAAGCTTAAATATTAATTGAATTTTATTTGTTCAAACCATAAATTCAAATCCACATTTGAAAAGTTCACACTTTAGTGGTTTGAAAACATAATTTGCATGTTCAAAAATATTTTATATTAATCAAGTTATGATTTTAACAAATTTTAGTGAATTAAACAAGGTTTAAATTGTTTAGGCAATTTAAATTATCCAAACCAGAAAACAAAATTTATATTTGAATAGAACATTCAAAAAGGTGTGAAAAACATATTTTATTTGAATTATTTGAAAACAGTATGAATTAGTTATGAATTATTTCAATTTACATTTGAATTATTCAAATTTGAAATTTAAAGTATTTTGAAAATTCAAAACAGAACACAAGTTGAATATTTGGAAAGATTATGAAATTTGGATCAGAATAGATATAAAGTTTGTGTTTATTGGACTTATGAAAATAAAGATATTGAATTTCAAAGTTTCTATTCAATTCTGTTATTTAAAAGAAAATAGAAATTTAAAACAGATTTATTTTTTATCTCTTTTGATACGCACTGGAAGCGTACCCACAGGCACTGCCCTGTGGGCCTGCGGGGTGCCAGCGTGGCGCTGTGCAGAGGAGAGGCTGACAGGGGGGCCACCCTGTCAGCAGTGCGCGCAAAAAAGGTGGGGTTTTTCCCCGTGCGGTGCGAGGGATTCGAACCCGCGTCGCGGAAGCGAGAGCGCAGGTGCGTTGCCAGTGGGGTGAGCGAGCTGTTCTGTCAGTTAAGGGGACTGAAACAGGTTATGCTTCAGTTCTAAAACCTGAACTTTTCTGACGAAAAGCTTGCGCGGCGGACGGACGAGGTGCTCGCCGGCGATGAACAGAGCTGATGTGCTCGAATTGGAAGGGTAGGACGCACACGTATGCAGGGGGAGATGCAGCGTAAGGGAGGGGGAAGGAAGTGGTGCTCACCACCGGAGCAATTCGAGGCGGAGGCGGACGGTGACGTTGGCTGACGTTGGTGGCCGCGGCGAGGAAGCAGACGGCGCCGTCGACGTGGTGCTCCTCCGGTGGCGCTCGCGTGTCCGTGACGTAGAGGGAGCAACGGCGCAACGATCCCGGCAACAGCTAGACGGCGAGGTGCCCTGCAACGTCGGTGAGGACCACGGGTTCAGAACACGGCGTGCGGTGGCCGGAAAAGGAAATGGACCGCGGCGTCGATCTGCGACTCACCGTGCCTGTTTCTGGTGTCCAAGAGGGAGAAGGAAGGGTGGCGACGCGATTGCAGTTGATTGGTGGCTAGGTGGGAGCGAGAGGTGGCGGCGCCATGGAGGTATTCAGAGGCTAGCCGGCGGGAGGTGACAGAGATGGATAGCTCGACGGGGAAGGAGGCGAATGGCGGCGCTGCGAGGAACCCTAGAGCGATAGGGTAGGTACGGGGGCCCTAGGGCACGCTTATATAGGCGGAGGCGCAGTGGTGGCCGCCGTGGTCGCGTCGGGGTCGCCGTGGAGGCCTCCGATGGCTTGCCGTACGCGGAGAAGAACGCGATTAGGCGCGCTGCGCGAATCTTGGCGCAACGAACCGGTAAGTTGTGCTGGGCTGCGCGCGCGTAGCTAGTTGGGCTGGGCTGCGTTTAGCTGCCGCGCGCGCACTGGTTTGCTTATTTTTTTTATTATTTTTCTTTTCTGTTTTTTTTTTGTAGCTTTAGCTTTTGGATAAAATAGATAGGTTTTAACTTAGATAAAATTTTGGAAAAAAATTGGATAAGCTTCTTAGGTGAAAAGAAACCACTTGGTAGTTTTGGTTTTCAAAATTTCAAATGTTTGATTGCTGTTTCAAAATTGAACCAAATTAAGTGAAAATTGCCATAGTAATTAATATTTAGAAAATAAGGTGTTTTCAATAGGGTTTCCCCTAGGGTTTAGAATGTTTTGAAGAATACCAAGTTGTGTTGAACATCATGGATTTAAAAGTTTGATGATTTGATAATTGTTTTGAGTTTGGAAAATGACTTGGAAATAATTGATTTAATGGAGTAATAGATTTTAGCAACAACTTAATGGATGAATTACAATGGATTGCTTGGAAACAAAAGAGGTTTTTAGTTTGCACTTCTTTATTTGAAAGGTTGTAACAGACAAGTGTGAAAACAGAAGTTGACAACAAGTTTGAAATTCATATGAAACAATGCAAACAGAAATAAATATGAGGATGATGATATGATGCATTGCTTAAATAAAAACAACAAGTAAAACAACTAAGGGTTTTCATACTTGGATGTTACACTCGAATACCGGGCGTGATTCCGGCGAGTGAGGCGTGACTATGACGGATCCGATCCGTACAGGATTGTTCGGAGCCGTAGTCGATGGTTTCCAACGGGAGTTGGATGTCGATGAAGCCGAAGATGCCGGTGATCCAGCGCCCGCGGTCCCCACGGTCGGCGCCAATTGTCGAAGCTCTGGCTCCACAAATCCCTCGGGTGACCCTATCGGGTTTCGACTAGGAGACGTCATAGGCGCTGGTGAAATCGTCGGCTTGACAGGGGGGCGAGATTTACCCAGGTTCGGGGCCCTCGTAGAGGTAAAACCCTTACTCCTGCCTTCTGTCGATCTGTATTAGATGATTAGATCGGTTACAGGATGCTCGAATCGAGAGTAGGTCTCGAGTTTCAAGGCTTTTGTGGTCGTGCGGTATTACTTGGTCCTCTCCTTGGGGGCTCTCCTGGCTTTATATAGATAGCCAGGTCTCGAGTCCAACCCGGAGAGGATACAAACCCTAGCTTGAGTCGGTTACAATCCCTAACTTAACCCGCAAGTTGATGCGGGTGGGCTTCTCATGGGCCTTCTAGAGTACTCCAAGGGCGCTTCCTGTCGGGCCTCGACCAGAAGGCTTGAGAGGGGGTGTCCTTACTCGCAGGGTCCAGGATCCATGCCTTCGTCAGAAGGTGTTTGGCAAGAGTTGTTGCAAAATAAATATCTTCGTAGAAAATCTTTGGCTCATGTGGAGGCTCAACCTTCCGATTCACCATTCTGGAAGGGTCTAATGACAGTTAAGAGATATTTCTTTAGTACAGACTCTTTTGAAGTAGGCAATGAAGAAACAATTAGGTTTTGAGAGGATACCTGGCTAGGTCCATCTCTATTAAAGACCAATACTCTGTCCTGTACAATATTGTGCAACATAAACATGTTTCGGTGCATCAAGTGTTTCACAATGCTCCACCTCTTAACATAGGTTTTAGGAGGAATCTTGTTGGGAATTCGTGGGACAGCTGGTCTCATCTATGCTTACGTTTAATGAATGTCTCTCTTAATTCTAATTCCGATCGTTTTCATTGGAAGTTGTCTCAAAATGGTATTTTCTCAGTTAAATCTATGTATGAAGATCTCATGAATGGTCATACTGTTTTTCTGAAATCTTATTTGTGGAAGTTAAAAATTCCCCTCAAGTTTAAAATATTTATGTGGTTCTTAGACAAGAAGGTTTTGCTTACTAGGGATAATCTAGCTAAGCGCAATTGGAAAGGTGATACTCATTGTTCCTTTTGTGGGAACGAGGAAACGATAGACCACTTATTTATATCGTGCCCATTTCCTAAACTTGTTTGGCGCGTAGTTTTTTGTACCTACAATATTACCACACCATCCAATGTTACTAATATGTTTATATGTTTGGTAATTGGTTAAATGGGTTGGACAAAAAGACCAAAAATAGAATTTGTATAGGCGTCTCGGCTATTTGTTAGTCTTTATGGAATTGTAGGAATAATCTTGTGTTTAACAAGAAGAAACACTTTCATGTATTACTAGGTTATTTATACGTCGGTGCATTGGATTCAGCTATGGGTTTTACTCCTTCCTTCGGACCAGAGAGCTTATGGTAGATGGATTCAAAAAGCTGCTTACGGTGGCACATGATTTTTTTCCTCCCGACGTACTTGGCAACATATTAATAGACTTTTGTAGTGTTGTTTTTATGCTCCTAGCTCTGAGGGAGGCTTGTCTATTTGTGAGGTATTTTTAGAGATACTTGAAAACATAATAATTAATAAAGTATGTGTGCATCACTCGCAGAGGCTAGGTTTTTCCCATTTCTAAAAAGAATGGTTTGAGGCTTTGGAGCCACTTACTGTGAGACATGTTGATGGTAGCAAACTTGCAAAGTACAATGCTAACCAGAGTCCTAGAGTATTACAACAAACTGATGCTAGTATGTAGATATGACCTTACAAGAGCAGCTTTCACTATGCTATTTGTTACTCCCTCCGGTCCATTTAGTGCTAAATACATCCTATTTATTGACAATTAATATGGATCCAAGGAGGAGGATCAGCTTTCGCTACGCTATCTACTACTTCAATGGACACACGTGCGCACCTTGCCGTCGACGAGCATGTCACATACCACTGAAAGAATATCGCTGGTTAAATCTAGAACTTAAACTGAATGGGTTGGTTCCACCGTAAGAAACCTAACCAACTGAGCGTAGCTCCGTTCGCAATAGCAATTTCCTTGTGACCAGAGTTGTTGATTGCAGCCTCCAATCTATGAGTGTCTTGTTGTCTGTTTAAACTTTCAATCAGTTTGATTTTTTTTTTGAAATGGGGAACAAAGCCCCAGCTTTCGTATTGATGATGTCAGTTTGATGCGGTCTGAGATAACTACGACTTCTTGTGAGGTTCTTACTTATTTGAAGTGATATGGCATCCTGGAATGAATACGAGTGAATGAGATAAATCCTACTCCCTCCGACTCAAAATAATTATGTTCAATTTATCTAAATATAAATGTATGTAGACATGTTTTAGTTTATGCGTATATCCATATTTAGATAAAGTTGAGTCAATTATTTTGAGACTGAGGGAGTAGTCTAGCAATTACATGAAGTGTTTTGTTTTCAGGGAATTCAGTTTCACCTTAGCATTTGGTCCCGTATGTTTATCCAAGTCTGAATGGAAGACAAAGCTAGTCTTTTTTTTTTGAGCTACTTTTTTTTTTGGGAGGTAGTGTGTTTGTTTTTTGAGGGAATGAAGACAGAACTAGTGCAAACCTGGATCCGGTAGAGGGTCCAGTCCAGTAGATACACGGGCCTTGAACCCAGCCCATATCCGGAACTCGGGTCGGGCCGTCGGGCTGGAGCTGGTCACCCACGAACCCACCTGCCCACAGATCCATCCAACTCGACGCCCTAACCCTACCCAGACCCCTCTCTCCGCCACTGCCGCTTCCGCCGCGGCGCCGGCCTCGATCTCCTGCTCCCCGGTTCTGTTGTGATCCTGGGAGGCCCCTCACTTTCCCTGCGCTACCATTTATGGCGGAATTCAAGCTTCCGGGGAGCAGTAAGCGACGCGATCCCCGTGCCTATGTTTTCGACTCCAAATCCAGTAGCTGTCGGCTCCTGTTTGCTGCTATGGATGTGTGCTAGTTTTTTTTTATATGTCCTGCTATTTCCTTTTTCTTTTACTCACTCCGTTCACTTTTATAAGGCGCTACTTACCATTTCAATTTTGACCACATAGTGAATTTATGTATAAAATGAGTCTAGATTCACTCATTTTAAAATGTATATGCCCAAAATTGAAATGTTGGGATATAAGTAGGTGTTGGGTTAAGGGAAACTGAAGCGTTGAACTGTAATAAGTAAGCTCGAATCAAAAGTTCATGGCGATCTGCTTGGCACTCCGCTGCCGTTTGAGCCTAATCATGTGCTATGATGAAAATTGATCGTGTTATATGTATCAACTGCAGCTATGGAACATGATGAGCATGACAGTGACGATGATATCCCACTTGGGCTAGATTCTGATGGAGCCGCATCCAGATTCAGGAAGAAGAGGTCGAAGGTGTGGGAGGAGTACACGCCTATATATGTGAACGGAGTGATTCAAAGCGCGGAATGCCGCTACTGCCATACTTTCATGAGTTGCAAAGGTGCTGAAGGACGTTCCAATGGGACGAGCCATTTGTGGCGGCATCATAAAAACTGTCGGGCAAAAGATGGATTTGATCCGAGCGAGCTACAAGATACAGACATTCGATATGGTATATTCATTTTGTTTCTTCCATGCATTGTACTTTCGGTACTGAGCAGCCGATTTTCCACGTGTCTGCACATGCCAGTCATGTGAATATTTTTAATAGTTTGTATTTGTTTTGCTGTTTTAGAGTCTGTTTGCATTCAGGTGGATTATGATAATCCCATTTGGCAGAACCACTTTGCATACTTTGCTATTTGTTAAATTTGTGCCCTTTTTTTTGTTCCATTTGTATATTGTTATGATGATCCAATTGGTTAGAGCCACTTTTACATAGTTTGCCGTTTGGTTACATGCTTTGTTACGGTCGGTGCAACATATATGTAAAATAGCATCCGTGCGTTTGTACATAGGCAACTATCCATGTCTTATAGCAGTTAGTTAAACCTTAATCTAATTTTCCAAAAGGGACAATGCAGTTTCCACAGTAGCTTATAAATTCAGTATAATACAACACAGTTAATTTAGCTGTTAACTGTTCCTTATCCACCTCTGCTCTTTTATAAAGATTTGGATGCTTATGAATTTAAGATGCCCGCCATGTTTTAAGCATTCAAGCTTCTAAGCAATTTGAGAGTATTAATTAAGTGTCACGTTAACAGTATCTCAGTTTCAACAACTGAGGGCATTCCTTCCAGGAAGTATGGTCAGAATGCTGCTGTTGGTATGGTCCTTTTCCTTTTCAAGGTTAAACTTAGCTTGTCAGGGAGTCGTGCTGATTGTAGCAGCTATATCCCTCGCGCTGCACTTGTTAATGAGAAAAAAATAATACATGGTGGTTCCATTCGAGTTACCTGACACATTGTTCTTACATGTGAAGACGTGATCACCGTTTAGAGGCTACAAATTACAATTAGATTACACAGAAGATTCTTTCATCATATTAAGCAAGAAGGAGGAATTCTTATAGAGACTGTTGTAATTGTTGATCCTGCACAATGGATTTTTGGTATATTCTATGTTTTGTTTGTGCCCTCATCAACATTAGATTGTTTTTGTGGAAATTTCTAGTAGTTTTCTCGTGCCAGTTAGAATGAGAATCTTTGGACATTTATCATCAGGTATGTTGTGCTTAACTAGAGATATTGTTGTTTGACGGTTTAGTGTAAATTCAGGGTGCAAGAAGCAGCTTTCTGCATGCTAACTTAAGTCTTTTATCTTAGAGGAATATTGTAACTAAACTATGTGTACTTTATGTGCAGTAGGTGAATGACATTGATCCGATCAACCAGATTCCTCCAGAGTCACTCGGTGACATAAACTCAGTAAATCTTAGTGAGAACAGCAGATTCAGATCAAAGGTGTGGATGGACTTTATGCCTGTGTATGTTGATGGGAGAATCCAGGGTGCTGACTGTGTTCATTGCCACAAGCGATTTAGTGCAGAAGGTAGAAGCCATTTGAACCGACACACTCAGACTTGCTCAGCACGGGTTGGAACTAGCGTACAATCTAGGGTGAAGGATGAGCTTTCACCTGCCTTGACAAATGGTAAGGTTCAGATTGCGGAATATGCTAGCAGGCTCCTCAAGGGTTATAGCTCTGGTGACAGAACCTATCAGGATCAGCACATTCTAGCTTTACCAGCAGAGAACATGACCCCAACAGAACCAAGTAACTCGTCTGCTCATACCAGGAAATTGGATCAAGAAGCATCTTATCAAGATCTAACTAGGATGATAGTAATGCATGGTTATCCCCTGTCAATTGTGGAGCATGAAGAAATGAAAAGATTTGCGAAGGGCCTCAACCCTGTGTTTAACATGGCTTCAAGCCTAGATATTGAAGAATATTCAACTCTCCTGTTTCAGAAAGAAAAGTCTGACCTTAAGGAGAAAATTGCACTTTCCTCACGGCGAGTTTCGTTATCAGCAAGTGTGTGGGTTCCTCATGGAGCTGAGCCCACAATAAAGTACCTATGTTTGACGGCACATTTTATTGATTCTGACTGGAAGCTTCAAAGGAGAATAATCAAGTTTGGCGTGTTTTGTTTCCCACCTTCTAATTTGGAAAGGATGATACATTATAGGGAAGCATGTGTGCTAGAATCTGAGAGTGGGGCATATAATGTCATATGGGAAGCTATAAGAGATTGGAATCTTGACCAGAAGCTTTTCTGCTTGACATCTGTCAGCGAGATAAGAACCGGCGAAAGCATCTCAAAGCTGAAGGACATGCTCATACAGAGGAACTGTCTTCCTATTAGAGGTCAGCTGTACAATATTGCTTCTGTTGATGATATGCTTAATAGCGTCGTTTCAAAAGGGCAACACATTCTTTACCTTGTCGGCGATATGCTAGAGAGATTCATCCAAGCACATGCATCTTCATCGCTGACTCGGCAGCAACTTCTGGAAGTTGTTTCTAATGTTGGTTTGAAATGCCCCCATGAAGATGCAAAATGGTGGCACAAAATTTACTTTAGGCTTGAGGTACTTCTGCATTTCAAGAAGGAGGTTCCCTCTGAAGAATTTGTCTCCGCCGATGAGATGAAAATTGCTGAACCTATCTGCAAGATTTTGAGGGTTTTTTATCGAGTCATTGAAGTAATTTCTGGTGCTGTTTGCCTAACAGCAAATATGTACTTCCATGAAGTGTGGAAAGTTAGGACGATTTTGCAAGAAGAAGCATCTACTGAACACACCGAGGTTGCTAGCATGGTTAGGGAGATGCAGGAAGCATTCAATGAATATTGGCAAAATTCGTACTTGTGGTTGTCGGTGCCTGTTGTTCTCGATCCAAGGTTCAAAATTACTTTTATCGAGTTCCGTCTTAAACGAGCTTTTGGCGCTGATGCCACAAAGTATGTAAATGGTGTAACTGATATAACAAGAGAATTGTTTCATGAGTACTGCGCTTCTATGGATCAGTCGAATACTCAGACCTCAAATCGTCAAGCTCGCGATGTTGAAATGTACGGATTTGACAGCGATTCATTGGAAGATTGGGATCAGCATCTTACTGCGCAGACAAGGAGTCAACTATTGTCAGAGCTCGACAACTACCTTGAAGATGGCCTTGTCCCACGGAAGGATGATTTTGATATTCTAAACTGGTGGATGAGTCATTCTGCAAAGTATCCAACCCTCAATTATGGCGCAGGATGTATTGGCAATGCCATCGTGTGCTGTTCACTGCCAGGCAGCATTCAGCAGCGGTGGCCCGGTAATTCATAAGCAATGGAGCACATTAAATATCAAGACAATTGAAGCGCTTGTGTGTACCCGTGATTGGATTAGATAGGCTGGTAAGTTCTGCATTTTGGCTGTTCTGTTTATGTTGTTGCTCGTTTCTTCGAGTCCCTAAGGAAAGAAGCATGTTAACTCGTAACAGAACCAGAGCTTAATTTTGCATCTTAACGCGCAAGAGAACCTTCATATACACCCTTTAAAACTTAAAAATCTCATAGTTAGAATGTTACACCTACATGTCATCTTAGGAGTAGCTAGACAAGTAATGGCTTTTTGATTGTCACAGCATCCTTTCATTCGTAGTTCATAGTTTGTCAAGAAATAGAAATATACAATAGCAGATCAATAGGATGAGTACTTGCAAACTGAGGCATGTGTATTCTGTTGCATTTAACAATAGTGAAACTGCTTTGTCGACAGGCTGTCATGTTTTTTCCCCTTCATCTTCTGTTATATGTATGAAATAGCATGTTATCTATATTGAGCAACTCTTAGTGGAACATGCCCAAGCTGGGGCTAGTTTGCAATAATCCACCAAAGTCGTTCAGCTGCATAGAAATGCCACTTAGTTCATGTTTGCCAACTATAGTGACAATGATCACCAATATTTTTTGCAGGCTATATGCTATGCCACAACACACTTTTTATTGGAAGAAGGCTACGCGTCGTACATACCCATCACCCATGATTGTTCTAACATAGGATGTATTTGCGAAGAAAACTTACTGATTATCCATTTCGTTTCCCATGCCGGACGTAATCTCGCAGTGACCCTGCCACACGTCTCTGTATTTCTGCATATTTTTCTCTCCAGACCTGTGCTGCAGAAGCCGTGAAGCTCGTGCTTCTGGGTGTTTATTCTTCAGGTGGAGCATGCTATGTTGTTTTTCTGTGTGTAGACCTAATGCAATTGCGCAGATTCGTATGTGTTTTAACGTGATGAGTAAGGAACGCTTGTGTAAATTGTACACAGGCAGGGCTTCTGGACATGTTACTACCAGGATCGTGGGATGTCCATTGAATGTAAACTTTCTCTACCTGCGTTTTGTACAGAGCTCATATGCTGACACTCTCACTGGACGATCTCTGCAGGGAGTGCCTCCTGGCAGCTGCTTATCACATTGCGGATTTGTGTTGGTACTGTATTTCATTAGTTTTGGTGTTTCATTTGAAGCCGAGAGGCAGGCAAATAACAAATCATGGTTTGCTAAAACAGCATAAGAGGAAATTTAGGAATGAGCAGGTTTGAGCAACCAAGGTTCTAGATAGCATATAGTATCAAAACATTTGTTCACAGGAGCACAAGATAGTTACAGATAACTAGCGAGGTTTCCAAGATCATGACAATGGTTGAAAGCTCAGAAGGAGCACTAGAAGCAGCCTCAGAGACCACCGCGGAAACTTCCACGGTGCCCATTTTTGCATTACTGAAAACAGTACATGCACAATAACTCAAACTCAATAGTTACATTCATACCATGAATCCTGAATTGTTGATTCGTACGAATAACAAATACCCTACAAAGCCATAGTAACCATTCAATCTTACTTTCATAAAAGGTCGATCGACACAGCAACAGCCAACAGGCGATGATTTCTCAACCAAATGTGTATAGAATTGTACATAAGCAACACTTACATAAATGAATTCAAAGAACGAAAAGAATCTTAAATCATGTTCGTTAACAAAGCAATGTGTATATATAACACTAGATAAAGTACTTCAGAACTGAGCTTGCATGCGGTCCACCACCATCTTGTCCACCTGGAAGGCCCTGGCAAGGATATCGCTTGAGATGTCGGGCTTTGATCCAAACACGGCGTTGGCTACGGTGATCACCCCGGGGTTCATGCTGCTGAGCGCGGCAAGGGCCACCGCGGTGTTGGTCCCGTAGTTGAACTGGAAGTGGACGGACCCCTGCGGGAAGACGAAGACGTCCCCTTTGCCGAGAACCTTGGCGAAGAGCTTGTTGTCCGGGTTGGAGGTGACGAAGCCGACGTAGAGCGAGCCCTCCAGCACCGTCAGGATCTCCGTGGCGCGCGGGTGGATGTGCGGCGGGTTCTGGCCGTAGGGCGCGTAGTCGACGCGGGCCAGGGAGACGCCCAGGGTGTTCAGCCCGGCGATCTGCGCGACGTTAACCCCGGTCACGGCGGATCCCTGCTTGTTGCTCGTGTTGCCGGCCATGTGGAGGCCGGAGAAGAAGAAGTCATCCGCGGTGACGGCTCTGGGGTCCTTGCATGCAAATCCGTTGACTAAAACTGCATGCACACATGGATACAGATTCAGAAAAAAAGGACAATCACAAGAATATGATTGCGCTAAAAATGCCGTGATGATTTTTTTACTTACCTTGCGACATCTTGTCGGCGACGCAGAAGTCCTGGAGCATGCTTGGGTCGGAGGCGAATGCGTGAGAAACCGACGATGCGAGCAAAAGGGCGAGGAGAAACAAGTGTGGTGCCATCTCAAGTGAGTTTGATGATCAGAGGAAAAAGCAGCTAGGTTTCTGAGCGGTGCTAGTTCGTGTGTGCTGCTGTGCTGCCGAGTGATGGTTCTGAGGGTTGGAGAAGAGCAATATATAGATCTGAGAGGGAGAGGAAGGAAGAGCGTCCGTTAGTGCTGGTCCTTTTCAAACGCGAGCCATGCAAAGACATACTATCAGGATGTGATAGAAATGGTCTTCTCATCACTAGTATCCTATGTGGGTAATCACTGATCAGGAAGAAGTCCAAAGCGTGTTTCTAGCAGCTGGCCACTCTGCGACGGCGAGAAGAAATCCACTGGGTCAACCAGAAAATCAGATCCATGTACGTACTCTGTTGTCTCTCCCAGGTGGAATCAACCTTGACGCCATCAGCCTGTCCAAAGTTGGTGCGTTGGTTCGCGGCCTCGCGGAAGACCAGCTTTGAGAATGATGCAAACAACCCCTCTCGTCCAGGGGGCCGGGGGGCAGCTGTCCCGGTTGCAACCAAATCCGGGACAAATGCTCTGCATTGGTCCCGGTTCGTGCGCCCTAGGCAACAGGAATCGCCTGGGCGCATTGGTCCCGGTTCGTGGGGGGCATATCGGTCCCGGCTCGTGCCACGGACCGGGACCAATGACTAGCCACAGGCCACGTGGCACGCGCATGACCTGTTGTCCCGGTTCAGTCCACGAACCGGGACCAATGCCCCCTTCCCCTATATATACTGCCCCAGTCCCCCCTCCTTCCATCTTTTTTTTTTCCTTGGAGGTGTGAGAGAGTGTGTTGTTATAGTGTGTTTTTTTTACTATGCACACTAGGTGTTCGACGAAATTCCCGAGACGCACACAAGCTCCCTGAAAATGGTATCTTCGACCGAGGTTAACAAATTATCTTTTTCATCTGTAACTGATACATAAAAAAGTATTATTTGTCGATGTACTGTGGTCATCTCTGTATTAATATGTATTTTGATAAACTTAATTATATGATGCAGATGGATGCACGACAGCGATGGATGTACGGTGACCGACGCACTTCCGAGTATATGGCAGGCCTGAATGCATTTCTTGCTGTAGCTCAGGCGAACAAAGATAATGGCTTCATGTGTTGCCCATGTGTTGATTGTCGGAACGTCAGAGAACATTCTTCCGAAAGAATCCTTCACGGCCATCTACTTCGGAGAGGTTTCATGCCCAGCTATAATTGCTGGACCAAGCATGGAGAAAGAGGGGTTGTGATGGAAGACGATGAAGAAGAAGAAGAAGATCCTTTGTTCCCTGAATACGACGATACTACAATGGAAGAGAATGCAGAAGAAGGAGGTGATCAAGAACAGGCATCAGAAGAGCCCGATGATGATCTTGGCCGAGTTATTGCTGATGCAAGGGAAGACTGTGAAAATAAATTGGAGAGGTTGAAGCTGGACAACATGTTACAGGATCACAAAAAATTGTTGTACCCAAATTGCGAAGATGGTAGCACAAAGCTCGGTACCACACTGGAGTTGCTGAAATGGAAGGCACAAAACGGTGTGACTGACAATGCATTTGAGAGTTTACTTCAACTAATGAAGCCAAAACTTCCAAAGGATAACGAATTGCCTGAGAGTACGTACGAAGCAAAGAAAGCTCTCTGCCCTCTAGGATTAGATGTGCAGAAGATACATGCATGCATTAATGACTGCATTCTCTTCCGCGGTGAGAAGTACGAGAATTTGGATGAATGTCCGATATGCACTGCACTGCGGTATAAGATCAGAGCAGATGATCATGGTGATGTTGACGGCGAGCCCCCCGTGAGAGGGTTCCTGCTAAGGTGATGTGGTATGCTCCTATAATACCACGGCTGAAACGTCTGTTTAGAAACAAAGAGCATGCTAGGTTGTTGCGATGGCACAAAGAAGACCGTAAGAAAGATGGAAAGTTGAGGCACCCCGCCGATGGATCGCAGTGGAGAAAGATCGAGAGAGACTTTCCAGACTTTGCAGGAGAGGCGAGAAACTTATGGTTTGGTCTAAGTACAGATGGCTTTAATCCTTTTGGGGAGCAGAGCTCCAGTCATAGCACTTGGCATGTAACTCTATGTATGTACAACCTTCCTCCTTGGTTGTGCATGAAGCGCAAGTTCATTATGATGCCAGTTCTCATCCAAGGCCCGAGGCAACCTGGCAACGACATTGATGTGTATCTAAGGCCATTAGTGGAAGAACTCTTAGAACTGTGGGGCAAACCAGGTGTACGTGTGTGGGATGAGAACGAACAAAAGCCATTTGACCTACGGGCGTTGCTTTTCGTGACCATCAATGATTGGCCAGCTCTTAGTAACATTTTCGGTCATACAAACAAGGGATACAATGCATGCACACACTGTTTAGATAAGACTGACAATGTTTTTTTGGATAAATGTAAAAAGGTTGTATACCTGGGGCATCGTAGATTTCTTCCGATCAAGCATCCCTTAAGGAAAAAAGGAGGGAAGCATTTCAGAGGTGAGGCAGATAACCGAAAGAAGCCTGAGGTCCGTAGTGGTAATGATATATTCGATATGGTCAAGGACCTAGAAGTAATCTTTGGTAAGGCTGCTGGCAGCCAACCAGTTCCGTACGGCCCTGATAAGCGGGCACCCATGTGGAAGAAGAAATCTATATTTTGGGAGCTACCCTATTGGAAAGTTTTAGATGTCCGGTCTTCGATCGACGTGATGCACGTGACAAAGAATCTATGTGTCAATCTGCTATGCTTCCTGGGCGTGTATGGGAAGTCAAAAGATACGCCTGAAGCACGGGAGGACCAGCAACGTATGAAAGACCCAAGCAACAAGCACACAGATACAGGGCGCCATTCCTTAAGCAGCTACGCTCTTACTAAAGCAGAGAAGGAAATATTCTTTGAAGTCCTTTACAGTATCAAGGTTCCGTCTGGCTTCTCGTCGAATATAAAGGGATAATAAACATGGCAGAGAAAAAATTCCAAAACCTGAAGTCTCATGACTGCCACGTGATTATGACGCAATTGCTTCCGATTGCATTGAGGGGGCTTCTACCGGAAAATGTTCGAGTACCCATTGTGAAGCTATGTGCATTCATGAACGCAATATCTCAGAAGGTAATCGATCCAGAAATTCTGACAAGATTACAGAGGGATGTGGTCCAGTGTCTTGTTAGTTTTGAGTTGGTGTTCCCACCATCCTTCTTCAACATTATGACTCATCTCCTTGTTCACCTATGTGAAGAGATTCATATTCTCGGTCCGGTATTTCTACACAATATGTTCCCCTTTGAGAGGTTCATGGGAGTCTTGAAGAAATATGTTCATAACCGTGCTAGGCCAGAAGGAAGCATCTCGAAGGGCTATGGAACAGAGGAGGTCATTGGGTTCTGTGTTGACTTTATTCCTGACCTTAAGACAATTGGTGTTCCTGAATCGCGGCATGAGGGGAGACTGAGGGGAAAAGGAACGCTGGGAAAGAAAACAATGATACCTAGGGACGGGCATTCTTTGACCAAAGCACACTACACAGTTCTACAAAATTCTATGTTCATGGCTACGTATGTCGAGGAACACAAGAATATTGTACGGTCTGCAAACCCGGGGAAGGATGACTCATGGATTAAACGCGAACACATGGAGACTTTCGGAAGTTGGTTGCAAACACGTCTTATAAATGACACCACTGTTTAATATCAGCTATACATGTTGGCAGGGTCACCATCTTCGACTATTGGGAGTTTTCAAGGGTACGAGATAAATGGGAATACATTTTACACGAGCTCCCAAGATAAGAAGAGCACCAACCAAAACAGTGGTGTCCGCTTTGATACAACAAACGAGAATGGAAAAACTGACACATACTATGGTTACATAGAGGAGATATGGGAACTTGACTATGGACCTTCTTTTAAGGTCCCTTTGTTCAAGTGCAAATGGGTCAACCTGAATGGAGAAGGGTAAAGGTAGACCCGCTTTATGGAATGACAACAGTGGATCTCAACTGTATTGGTTACAATGACGAACCATTCGTTCTAGCCAATGATGTGGCTCAGGTCTTCTATGTGAAGGACATGTCTTCCAGACCGAAGAAAAGAAAAAATAAGGGAACAATTTCATCATACGATGAGCCGAAGCGTCACATAGTTCTCTCAGGGAAAAGAAACATCGTGGGAATCGAGGACACGACAGACATGTCAGAAGATTATAATAAGTTTGTTGAAATTCCACCCTTCACAGTGAAAGCTGACCCCACCATCCCGTTAAATAATGAAGATGCTCCATGGTTACGGCCGAAGCGATCATAAGCAAGGGACACGAAGAAAATTCAGAAGACTAGATAGGGATGTTGTTGGTGATGTTTAATAATAAACGTGGAATACATGATCATAGTTCTTATAACGTAGTATGAACGAGATTTTGTTAGCCAAAATGATATTTATACATATTATGTGATTATGAATGGAGTAGGTGCAAGTTTGACCAATAATTTGTATTGATCGGTCAAAAGCTGGCAAGCATTGAGTGCTTGACAACTATGACCAGTCTGACTTCATTATTATTCCAACCAGCGACTCGAAGTGATAGTACGGATACCATCCTGACAGATATTGCAGGATTATAACTACTTTCGAGATGTAGTATGTGTTGACACACGGTATAGAACAAGTGATTATGGCAGGCCTCTATTGTTATTCATTGGAGTTAACCACCATAAACAACCCAAACTAGGCAGAGGAGAAGTAGAATCAGGTAGAGAAACATTAGAGCCGATGAGAAGTACAAATAGCATATGGAGAGAAACAAGGTTTAAAAGATATTGCTAGGTGCTTCCGGCCAAAAGATATGAAATCAAAGTTTTGAAATTCTCAAATCAAACCATAAGTTCACAAAGCATACGCAAACATGGACCGTTACCAACCTGAGCCGCAAGGAGCAGTAGAGCAGAGCAGAGCAGACTCTAGAGGATGGACAAGCAGCCAGGACTGACATCGACTCTAGAGGATGAACAAGCCACCCTACTTCTACTATGAAAATGAGGCCCTAGCTCCAAAAAGTGTATGGGTGGAAATTTCCAGAAATTTGTATGACATAGAGCCGGAGTTTGTGGATTCTAAGCACTTCTGTGCAGCTGCTCAAGAAAGAGGCTACATCCATAATTTTCCAATTGAGAATAACAAGGTTGCCCCTCTAGAGCCAGATGAGATGGAATTTTTACTCGGTCTCCCAAGAAACCACACAAGGGGAGTCGCGAAGAGAGAGAGGTACAAATCTCTTGGCAATTCATTCCAAATTGATACTGTGGGTTGCCACTTGTCGGTGTTGAAGAACATGTTTCCCAATGGTGTTAATGTGGTGTCCTTATTCTCCAGTATTGGAGGAGCAGAGCTTTGCACATGCTTGGCATCCACATGAAGACAGTGATTTCAGTTGAGATAGGTGAAGTTAATAGGAGGATTTTGAGGGGTTGGTGGGATCAGACACAAACTGGCACTTTAATTGAGATTGCCGACGTGAAGTCTCTCACTAATGATAGCGTACACGGAAGGCAATTCATTCCAAATTGATACTGTGGGTTGCCACTTGTCGGTGTTGAAGAACATGTTTCCCAATGGTGTTAATGTGGTGTCCTTATTCTCCGGTATTGGAGGAGGAGAGATAGCTTTGCACAGGCTTGGCATCCACATGAAGACAGTGATTTCAGTTGAGATAGGTGAAGTTAATAGGAGGATTTTGATGGGTTGGTGGGATCAGACACAAACTGGCACTTTAATTGAGATTGCCGACGTGAAGTCTCTCACTAATGATAGCGTACACGGAAGGCAATTCATTCCAAATTGATACTGTGGGTTGCCACTTGTCGGTGTTGAAGAACATGTTTCCCAATGGTGTTAATATGGTGTCCTTATTCTCCGGTATTGGAGGAGGAGAGATAGCTTTGCACAGGCTTGGTATTCACATGAAGACAGTGATTTCAGTTGAGATAGGTGAAGTTAATAGGAGGATTTTGAGGGGTTGGTGGGATCGGACACAAACTGGCACTTTAATTGAGATTGCCGACGTGAAGTCTCTCACTAATGATAGCGTACACGGAAGGCAATTCATTCCAAATTGATACTGTGGGTTGCCACTTGTCGGTGTTGAAGAACATGTTTCCCAATGGTGTTAATGTGGTGTCCTTATTCTCCGGTATTGGAGGAGGAGAGATAACTTTGCACAGGCTTGGCATCCACATGAAGACAGTGATTTCAGTTGAGATAGGTGAAGTTAATAGGAGGATTTTGAGGGGTTGGTGGGATCGGACACAAACTGGCACTTTAATTGAGATTGCCGACGTGAAGTCTCTCACTAATGATAGCGTACACGGAAGGCAATTCATTCCAAATTGATACTGTGGGTTGCCACTTGTCGGTGTTGAAGAACATGTTTCCCAATGGTGTTAATGTGGTGTCCTTATTCTCCGGTATTGGAGGAGGAGAGATAGCTTTGCACAGGCTTGGCATCCACATGAAGACAGTGATTTCAGTTGAGATAGGTGAAGTTAATAGGAGGATTTTGAGGGGTTGGTGGGATCAGACACAAACTGGCACTTTAATTGAGATTGCCGACGTGAAGTTTCTCACTAATGATAGCGTACACGGAAGTTACTATGTTTCCAAGCGGGGGTCGGGATAAAGGGAAAATACGTGTGGATGCGCAGAGTAAAACTTCGAAGGAAAACTATGGTTTTTCTGTTGTAGACGAAGATCTCAAATTCACCGTGTCAATAAGGTACAACTCGCTTTGAATTAGGAAGATCACGAGAGAAATCAAAAATTGTAACATTTTTATATTCAAATTATATACAAATGAAAAAATAATTAATAGTTTCAATAGTTAGAATAATTATTTAGTTAAACGAAAAATGGATTTAAATTAGTTTTGCAAATTCTAGCATTTTTTATGTTGGAATTTTTGTCAAAAAAGTATAAGTTGTTAATGTGCAAACTTAACCCTTTTCAAATTTTGGCGCTAAAAATTTTTGGGCGCGCAGGGGTGCCACCGAAATTCGAAATTTGTTTTTGGTCCCGGGCCGTGGTACCAACCGGGACCAAAGGGGCTCTAGTCCCGGTTGGTTGCACGGGCCGGGACTAGAGGCCCAGGTGTATAAAAATCGCGGCCCTCTCTCCAGGCCGAACGAACACCCCAGGGACAGGTACGAGTGGACATGGCTGGGCGAAGCCCTGCCGGCGGTGGGAACGAGTAGACAGATCCCGCCGGCGGGTATGGGCTAGGGACACGGTAGACTAGGGGGCACACAACTTATATTAAAAAAAGGCCAGGGGCCTTGCTTACATAGATAGGGGGCGGCGCGGCCACAGGCGGCCGGCCGTACTTGCATAAAGGGCGGCGGCGCGGCCACAGGCGGCCGGCCGTTTTCTTGGGGGGTAGCTAGGGGCCTTGCTTACATAGAATAGGGGGCGGCGGCGCGGCCACAGGCGACCGGCCGATCTAGTTGTCCTCCTCGTCGGAGGAGATTTCTTGGTAGGGGGGTGGCTGCCACAGGTGGGCAGGCGGCTGGGCAGGGGGTGCAGGCATCGGGGGCATCGGAGGCGCGTAGGCGGACGGTGGCGGGGGCAGCGGTGGTGGCGGGGGCAGCACCTCCTGCGGCGGCGGCGGGCGGAGGGGCAGCTCCTTCTGCTCCGGCGACTCCGGCGCCCAAACGCCGCCGGTCCAGGCCCAGGACATGCCGTACTCCAGCCCGGGGGGAGCGGCTGCGGCGGCGGCTGGTCCTCGGACGCCTCATACTCGGCGTAGAGCGCGTGCCACCAGGGGGTAGGCTCGGGGGGCGGCGGCGTCGGCATGGCGGCGGCGTCGGCGCGGGCGGCGGCCACGACCCGCTCCCACCGCTTGATTTCGTCCTCGACGAGTGAGCGGCGGGAGGCCTCGCAGGCGTCCTCCATGGCGGCCCGGAGCACGGGGTCCTCCTCCCCGGAGAAGTCCTCCGGGATGTCCTCGAGGAGCCACAGCTCCCTCTCCCCGGGGGGTGGCGGCGGGTAGTCTGTGACGTCCACCTCGTGGGGGGCGGGGATGTAGGAGCGCCGGCGCTGCTCGTGCTCCTGCTCGAGCCAGGCGCCCCAGTAGGGGGAGCTGCGCGCGTACGCGCGCTCCCTGCGGACGTGGGCCGGCAGGAGCTCGCGCCGGCGGTCGATCTCCTCGAGCAACGCCTGGCCGGTCGGGACCGGCGGCACAGGGATCCGCTGGGGGTTCAGGTGCCAGCCGTCCGGGAGGTGGACGTCAGCATAGAACACCGGCGTGGCGTTGTTCCAGTGCCACTCGGCCTCGTCCACCCGGACGTACCGGCGGAACCTCTTGCCCTTGGGCGCGGCGTTGGGCGGCGGGCGTGCAGCCGGAGGTGGCGCGGGGACGCGCGGCGTCCCGCCGAGGCGGACACCTCCAGGGCCGTAGCCGAAGGCCTCCGCCGGCGGTGATGGGACGCGGCCGGCGCCGCTCGAGGAGCCTTCGTTCCTGGGGCGCTTGCCGGAGCCGCTGCCGAACCAGCGGGACATGGTGGCTATGGTTGGTCTGCCTTGGGCGCGGCCGGGGTGGATGGGTTGTACGGGCGGCGGGGGGCCTTTAAAAAGGACCCGGGGTGGGCTGGCATGCCAACCGGCGGCCTGGACGTGGCGGCGGTTGCAGGCGGCCATGAATGCGGGCAGGAGCCGAGGCGTGGCGGCGGTTGCAACCGTGGCACGCGCGTGGGGAAGTGGGGCGCGGGAAGCCGAGGCGGGGCGGGAAGACGAGGCGACAGTGGCCCTTTGACCGTCCTGTAGTCTTAATTTAAGGGACCAGGCGAGCCAGCCAACGGCCGCTGGCCAGTGGCCCCTTCGAACCATTGACTGACCATAATAAAAGACGCTGGCCAGTGGGCCCTTCGAACCGTTGACTGACCATAATAAAACACGCGGGCCAGTGGGCCCTTTTGACAAAAAATGTGACCAGTGGGCTTAATAAAAGACGTGGGCCTGGACGCGGTTGGGGAAGGGGAGGCCGGCTCGGGATTGGGAGACAGGAGCCCAAAAGACATGGGCCTGGACGCGGAAACTGAACGATTATATATATTTTTTTGTCAAAAAAGTATCCATCCCGGTCCCTTGAACGAACCGGGACGAACTCCCTAGCCCAGGTTCGCCACGTGGCCTATCCTTACCATCCCGGGTCCTGGCACAACCGGGACCAATGGGACGGGCCATTTGTCCCGGCCAGCCCATCCCGGTTGCACAACCGGGACAACTGGCCCTTACGACCCGGGACAAAAGTCCCTGTTTCCACTAGTGATGCAGTCAGCCGTCAGCGGACGCAGCCTGCAGTTTGCAGTGCTGCTTACCATGAATCCAGATGCTGACTTGCTCAAATATTCGTTAAACTAGCGGCCGTCCCTTCATTCAACGCGCAGTGTGATCTGCCCCGGCCGTCGCAATTATGCAGCCGGCCGGCATACAGTTTTATATGACGCCTTCGTGAAGACTTGTTCTTGTGAACGTATCCACTCATCGACTCCCATGCAGGCAAGACAGGGCTGAGGTCTTTGAGAGCGTCATTTGGGCTCCATGTACGGGGCCCACAGTTTTGAGAAACTTTAAAATCATATATTTGTAAGTTTCACAAAAATCACATACGGATGTAATTACTTTGTGGGCTACACAAAAACCACAAGATTGTGGCTTTAGAACGGCGAAAAAGACTCCATTTTGTACTTGTGCAAGGGTTTAGTGCCCGGTACCCATGGATGGCGTGTCTTACAGGGTAGATGGTTTCCACTAACGAATCAAAACCTGAAATTTCTTGTGTCCAACGTGTACGGCGTAAACTCGCCGGCAAAATGTTTCATGGTGGATGAATCAGGAGAATGTTTCGTATGCTTCCGTGAGCTAAACTTAGGGCCTCTTTGATTCATAGGATAGGAAAAGTGTAGTAATAGGAAAAACAAAGGATTGCAATGTCATGACCATTTCAATCCTATAGGATTTGGTATGCACCAAATTTTGTTTGATTCCATCAAAAGAATTGTAAAAAGAGGTTGGAGTGGATGCTAGGTTTCCTATAGAAGTAGTACAAAATTCCTATGGGAAAAAATCCTATAGGATCCGATTCTACGAATCAAATGGTCAAAGGTAGGAAAATTTCCTGTAGAATCAAATCCTCCAAAAATCCTACACAATTCCTTTGAATCAAAGGAGCCCTTAGTGTTTGTATCTCAATTGATAGTGATGAAATGTGCTAGCCCGGCTTTTGACGCTTTTATACCTACCGGCATTAGGAACGTGTGTGGTTGAGTTCTTATCGCGTATCCAGTGAGCTGAGGGTGTCCAAATCACATTTCATGGACCATTCGATTACTGTCCGTGCCCAGACTATGATCGATGGGATCCAGCTGGGACAATGGTTCACCAAAGTATACTGTCCACATGAAGAGAGTGATAAATGTTGAGATACCAAGATCACTAGGTCTAGATGACTACGGTCTAAACAAGAATCTCTGAAGTAATTGAGAGAGATACCGAGAGGGAGAGAGAGCAGAGAGAGAGAGGGCATCACCTTCACTTCCCTTTGAGGATGACGGCGTTGAGGAGCCCATGGTGGCGAGGAGGAGGGGCAGTGGAGCTTCCTGTACCTAGCGCAAACCCTAGATCGGATGTGGGTTGTCGGTGGGGTTTGTGGCAGCGATCAACTTCGTAAGTCGTGCCCCGGCCCCACACCACTGTTTATATATAGCGCTGGCACAGGGGCCCACCAACCATAATAGGGTTGGGCGCCCCCGATCAGGGCGCGTGAGACTAGGGACGAGATGTGGCCGTTGGGCCACTCTCGGGAGATCAATCTAACATTCTCCCCCTTGATCTCAACTTTTACTTTTAACTTTATTCATTTTACTTTTACTCGTTTCATCACATATTGGTACATAGAGCATGTTTCATCGTCACAGCTCAATTGCCGATAGAATCAGACAGCCACAATATACCTTTCTGTTTTGAAACAAAAACTGTTCCTTTTTGGGCCTCTCTTATCCAGGAATCATAGGCTTTCCATTAAACCCATGCCGGCTATGTGATCTTTGAACACACTGGGTGGTAAGCCTTTCGTTAGCGGATCCGCAAGCATATCCTTTGTCTTTATATGCTCGAGACTTATAGTTTGATACTGGATTTTATCCTTCACAACATAATACTTTATTTCTATTGGCTTTGTAGCATTACTCGACTTGTTGTTGTGAGCATAGAATACTGCGGGATGGTTGTCACAGTACATCTTTAGTGGTTTGCTAATGCAATCTACCACTTTCAAGTCGGGTATAAATTTCTTTAGCCATATCGCCTGCCCCGTGGCCTCATAACATGCTATAAACTCTGCATACATCGTGGATGATGCAACTATTGACTGTTTGGAGCTTCTCCACGAAATAGCTCCTCCTGCGAGAGTAAACACGTATCCTGAAGTGGATTTTCTATCTTTGTCTCCCGCAAAATCAGCATCTGAATACCCTCTTATCTCTAGGGAATCAGACCTTCTGTATGTTAGCATGAGGTCCTTGGTGCCTTGCGCATAACGCAATGCTTTCTTTACCATTTTCCAGTGCTCTGTGCCTGGATCTCTTGATATCTACCGAGTACCCCGGTGATAAAAGCTAAGTCAGGGCGAGTGCACACTTGTGCATACTGTAAGCTTCCAACAGCCGAAGCATATGGTACTGATTTCATTTGATCGATCTCATATTGGTTCTTGGGGCATTGGAATTTCCCAAAACTATCGCCCTTGACTATAGGAGCAGGTGTGGCAGAACTCGCATGCATATTAAACCTTTTGAGAACTTTCTCAAAATATGCCTTCTGCGATAGTCCTAAGACTCCATTCGTTCTATCTCGGTGAATCTCTATGCCCAAAACATATGAGGCTTCACCAAGATCCTTCATATCAAAGTTCGAGGATAAGAACTTCTTTGTTTCTCGTAGAAGACTGACGTCACTGCTAGCAAGCAAGATATCATCCACATACAAGATTAGGAAAATGTATTTCCCACTTTTGAACTTTGCATAAATGCAGTTATCCAACATTTTCTTTAAATCCAAAACTCTTTATTGTATCATTGAATTTTAGATACCACTGTCTAGAAGCCTGCTTTAATCCATAGATAGATTTCTTTAGACGGCATTCTTTATCTTCCTTGCCTTCCACGATAAACCCCTTGGGTTGTTTCATGTAGACTTTTGCTTTTAGATCTCCATTCAAAAATGTCGTCTTTACATCCATTTGATGTAGCTCTAAATCAAAATGTGCAACTAGTGCCATTATGATTCTGAAGGAATCCTTACATGAGACCGGAGAAAATGTCTCATTGTAATCTACCCCTTCTCTTTGTGTAAAGCCTTTTGCCACAAGACGTGCTTTATAATTTTCTACATTCCCATTAGAGTCATACTTTATTTTGTAGACCCATTTACAGCCTACTGTTTTGGCTCCTTTGGGAATATCCTCTAAGTCCCAAACATCGTTGGAACTCATCGATTTCATTTCATCTTCCATAGCCTCCACCCATCTAGATGAGTGACGGCTTCTCATGGCTTCTTCATATGAGGTGGGATCACCTTCCTTATGAGCCGTTTTTGTGTTATAAACTTTATAATCACTAGAAATAGCTGACTTTTTACGTCTCGTGGACCTTCTAAGGCCTTCATTTTCTTGCTCATGTCGTGCCTCAACTTCTGGCACATCCTCTTGAGAAGACTGCTGTTCCTCCCTTTCATGCTCAACTTCGGGTTCAGTCGGCTCCTGACGAGCAGGTTCCGAATCTTCACCTCTAGTTGTCATGGTTGGAGTCACAACAGGTGCTTGCACCGCAACCTCAGGAGTTGACGATGCAGGTACAACAGGTAGCGAGAAAAACGGCTCTTGAATCATCGGATTAGGTGCACACACCCTCTTCTCCTCAAGATCAATTTCCGAGTTACCATGCTCCCCCTCATCATTTCGTCCTCTAAGAAGACCGTATGTCTCGTTTTCTACAAACTTTGTGTATCTGTCTGGACAGTAGAAACGATAACCTTTTGATCTATCAGGATAGCCAATGAAATGGCAACTCACTGTTTTGGTATCTAACTTTGCAATGTTTGGATTAAACACTTTTGCCTCATCTGGGCTCCCCCATACCCTTAGGTGTTGTAGGGATGGAACTTTTCCTGTCCACAACTCGTACGGTGTTTTGGGCACCGATTTGCTTGGTACTCTGTTGAGAATGTGAATGGCGGTTTTAAGTGCCTCCATCCATAATCCCAATGGCAAAGTGGAATAAATCATCATACTGCGTACCATATCCATAAGAGTACGGTTACGCCTTTCAGCTACTCCATTTTGCTGAGGTTCGCCCGGCATTGAATACTGGGCTACTATGCCATTCTCCTGTAAGAACCTTGCAAAAGGTCCAGGGACTTGGCCATATGGAGTGTGTCTGCCGTAGTACCCCCCCACGGTCAGATCTCACTATCTTTATTCTTTTATCATGTTGATTTTCAACTTCAGCGTTGAATATCTTAAATTTATCCAATGCTTCAGATCTTTCTTTAATTGGATATATGTATCCATATCGGGAGTAATCATCTGTGAATGTTATAAACGAGTCATAACCATCCACACTTTTCACAGGAAATGGTCCACAAATATCGGTGTGAATAATTTCCAGTGTTGCTGTACTTCGGTTTGCACCCTTTTTAATTTGCTTTACATACTTTCCTTTAATGCAATCTATGCATTGCTCTGTTTCTGAGAACTCTAGCGGAGGAAGAATATCATTTTTGATTAGTCTTTCTATTCTCCCCCTCGAAATATGGCCCAACCGACAGTGCCATAATTTTGATGAGTCATGAGTTCTCTTTCTTTTCTTTTGTTCGTTATTCGACCCAGAAACATGCTCATTCACTTTACACACAGAATAAACTTTTCACGCAAAGATAATAAATAAAGCTCATTGTGGAGGTAAGCAACCCCCACATGAATATTATTACACCACAAGGCACATTTGCCATGTCCAAAATAACACTCATAATTGTCTTTGTCTAAGCGTGATACACTGATAAGGTTCCTGTGTAGTGAAGGAACAAACAAAACATCTCTAAGCAGAATAGTGAAACCATCAGCAAGCTCCCTACGTCTGCTTGAACTCCATTAGCGACCTGAATGCATCTTTCGCTTCTTAGCGTGCTCCAGGTCGAACTGAATCCCTGTAAAGAATGTGCAACATGAACAGTTGCACCTGAGTCAATCCACCATGTAGATTTGGAAAACTGTGTATACAAGGATTCATTTACAAAGGAAACAACATTGTTACCTTTCTTTGCCATTATGTACTTTAAATAGTCTGGGCAATCTTGCTTGTAATGGCCAGTCTTTTTGCAGTGGAGACAAGTGTCTTTGTCCACTGGAAAAAACCTCTGTGGGTACTGATTCTGCTGCTGATGGGGACCTTTCCCATGTGGTTTTGAAGGAGAACCAGTATGGCTTTGACTATAGTTTCTTTTCTTATTATCCCTCACATAGTTCACAGAACCACCATGTGAGGCTTTAAGTCTGTCCTCCTCTTGAACACACATAGCAATAGTCTTTTCAACATCCCATTTTTCAGGGGCCATGTTGTAGTTTATCACAAAGTTGTCAAACTGACTTGGCAGTGAAGCCATGATCAGATGGACAAGCAGTGCTGGCTTGAGCTCAAGATCAGCATCCATGGGCTTAAGTTTCGCAGCCATGTTGCTCATCCTCAGTATGTGCTCCCGGATGCCATGTGCACCTCCGGTGTACTTTTCAGTTACCAGCAGTTTTATCAACTGGGTGGCATCAACCTTTGAAGAGCCAGTGAACTGGCTCTTTATCTTTTCTAAGTACTCCGTAACGGAATCACACTCTGCAATTGAGCCCACGATTGTGTTCTCAGTTGTATTCTTTATAAATGCCATGCACTTTTTATTGGCTGTTTGCCACTTTCTGTTTTCAATAGAATATGCCAACTCCAAAGGAGCATGGTCTCTTTTCTTTCTTTCCCATGCAGCATCATCATCAGTTGCCTCTTTAACAGGCTCTTTTGGCTTGACAGGCTGTGGAGTGTCCACAACCCAGTCAACCTCTGCACAGATGAAGGCAAATTCCACCTTCTTCCTCCACTCACTGTAGTTGTCTCCTCTCAGGGTCGGAATGTCCTTGATGCATGTCATCAAGTAGAACCCTCATGAAAACCACAATGAAGTGAGAAAAAATAACAACAATTGCATGTAATAATCCAACGTTGGTTAAAATTATAACACACAACTGTTTATGCAATTATGACTATATCACCGTTGGGCAGAAAATAGCAATAAAAGCATATATGACACTATAACAATTAATCATGATAATGCTATTAACAACGTTGGTTATTTAATAACATAAATCATAACTATCACTTTAACATGCTCTTAAAAATAAATCTCACTTTAATCCTATTTTCTTTATTTAAGAGCACTTTTATTCAATTTGCAGCGGAAAAACATGAATACATAATTCATACTCTTTATACTTTATACGAATATTTCATTCAGTTTTGTATTCCCTAAAACAATAATTTCGTTGGAAATAATTGAGTAGGAAAAAACTAGATCAATTTGCCCAAAATTTTGGACAAAAAACAATTAATTCTGCTTCTGTAAAAATAAAAAAAACAGAACAGAAAAAAAATGGAAATGCTGTGAAAACACGGCCTGGCCGGCCCTCTCTTTGGCCCGGCCCACGGCCTGCTTAACTTTCGCGCGCCTGTGCGGTTTTAATTGAAACAGCGCCTAGCAAATAGCGGCCCATGGCCAAACTCGCAGCCCAGCCCAAGCTGGTCGCATCTTTCTGTCTGATGCTCGCTCGCGCGGTCGCTAACCGCCGCCAGGGCCCAACCAAGCAGGCCCACTTTCTCTCTTTTTGGCCTTCTAGCCCGCAGCGAGCCTGGGCGAGCTAGGGATCTGATCCCAGCCGTTCGATTCAATCCTGCGGCTGTGCGCTCATTTCGGCAAGTCAAAACCGGCAGGGAGAGGCCCCCGGCGGAAAACCTAATCCATTCATTCGCCCATGTCTCTTTCTTTCGCCGCACTAGGGTTAGAGCCGCCGGCGCGTATCTCCGGCACTTCGCTACCCCGTGCTTTCCGCCGGAGACGGCCATGCACGCCGGCGCTCCCCGCGAGCCCCTTTCCTCTCCCCTTTCTTTTCTCCGTCTGCACCGTAACAGAGCGAGAGAGAGAACCACGGGAGGTGCAGCAGCTGTTCCTCCCCTCGTTCGATCGCACCGTGCGCCCGCCGTGCGAGCGCCGCGCCGCCGCCGGCCTTTCTCTTTTCCCCTCCCCCTTTCCTATCCACGAAGCCGAGAGAGAGAGCAACAACGTCGTTGCCATCCCCTCGCCGGTCGCGCGTCTCCTTCACTGTGAGCGCGCCGCCGTCGAGCGGTTTGTCGCGGCGCCTCATCTTCTCCCCGGTGGTTCTTCGGCCCGGGCGCCTCGTGTAACATCCCAAGTATGAAATATCCCTTAGAATGTTTGATTTATTGTTTTAATTCAAGTATTGCATCATGTCATCATGTTTAATTATTTGTTTGCATTTGTTGCTATTTGTTTTGCATCTGTTTTATCTTGTTTTCATAATCAAACTCAAACAATTTCAAATGGTTATTTTCATACTTGATCTGTTACAACTTTTGGAATAAAAATAACAAATGAAAACAACCAAATTGTTCCATTTTATTCCATGTTGATCACTTCTTAATTTGTTGGTTTTAATCAAACCATTAATCCAATCAATCAATTCTAATTCACTTCAAATTCAAACCAAATGTATTTCAAATCAGTACCCTTTATGAATCCATGAAATTCACCAAACAAATGTAATCATTAATCACATTAAATCTTAGGGGTAACCCTGTTAAAAATGTTTGTTTTCAATAATGTTTATTTTAATATTGAAAATTCATTCAATTTGGGTTCAAATACAAACAACACTTTTAATCTCAACTTTTTGAAATACAATCTTGGAAAATGGTTTCTAATTACATAAATAGCTTAACCTAATTTTTCTGGAATTTTCCTAAACAAAAACCTATCCTTTTCTTCGAAAACTAAAACCTACAAAAAAAAACAGAAAGGAAAAATAAAAAATAGAAAAACCAGCGCGCGCGCGCGGCAGATAACCATGCCCAACCCACCTAAGCCAACTAACGCGCGCGGCCCAGCCCTTCTCCCCCGCGTACCGCTTCAAAAAGCGTGCACGCGTTCTGTTTGGCGTACGGCGGCCATCCGCGCGCGCCACGTCGGCGTACGGCGGCGCCGGACGGCTAGGAGGCGCTCCGACCTCCTATAAGTACCCCCCTAGGCCCTGACAGATGCCCTAGCCCTAGCCATCCTCGCTCCCCGCGCCGCGCCGCCAATTCTCTCCTCGCAGTCGCCATCTCCCCTCTCTGAATTCCTCGCCGACGGCGAGCCTCTGAATTTCGCCATGGCGCCGCCCACCTAGCCTCCCCACTCCCTATCCATCTACTGGAACCGAGCCGCCTCTTCTCCTCTACACGTTGGACACCTGCGAGGGCACGGGGAGTCACTGGATCCACGACGCCGTCTCCGTCATCGCCGCCGGCCGCGCCACCTCAACCTTCTGCTTCCTCGACGCCCCACGGTGAGCAGCCACCACGATCCCCTCTCCATTTGTTGCTCCAGACCTGCACCCCCAGATCATCACACGCACACGCCCAGCAAGCAATCCACGGCAACCATCTATCGTAGATCGCCCGATTAGCCGTGTTTCTCTGTCAGTGTCGCGGAAGCGCACGCTCGTCAGAAAAAGTTCAGTAGCGCCCGCGTAACTTTATCCTCACTGCGTGCCTGTTATCTGACAACGAATGCGAGCAGCTGCAGTGGTTCAGCGCGTATGTGTGCGAGCGCGCGGTCGCGAGTTCGACCCGCGGCCTCGCGGGAATAAATCCCCACCCTTTTTTTCGTTGGAGTGCTGACAGCCAGGGCCCAGCCGTCAGCCACTCGTGTGCCACGCGGGCACAGTGAGCCCATGGGGCCCCCCTGGCAGCGTCTGGGTGCGTTTCCAGTGGGTGTAAAACGTTTTTAAAACTTTCTGTTTTCAAAACTAGGTCCAAATAAATCACAGATTGGCCCCTGGTTTTGAAACCTTAATATCTTTTATTTTATAACTCTAAAAACTGCAATAAAATATGCACACTGATCTAAATTCAATTGTCTACCTTTTGGAAACATTTGTTCACTGTTTTGAATTTTCAAAATGCAATTTAAATTGAATCTAAATAATTCAAATGCAAATTCATAAATTCCATAACTAAATCATTATTAATCCAATAAATACAAATAAAATATTTTTCATACCATTTTGAATAACCTATTCAAATATAAATTTTGTTTCATTGTTTGAATAATTTAAATTGCCTAAATAATTTAATACTTGTTTAATTCATTTAAATTTGATAAAAATCATAACTTGCTCAAAATAAAATATTTTTGAACATGCAAAATATGTTTTCAAACTATCAAAGTGTGAACTTTTCAAATGTGAATTTGAATTTATGATTTGAACAAATAAAATTCAAATAATATTCAAACTTGTTTTAAATTGAATTAAAACTTGTTTAATATTGTTTAATTCATAATAAATTCATCCTAATTCAAATTTCAATATTTGAAACATGTAATCCAACTAAAATTTGATGTTCTTTTCAAATATAAACTTTGTTAGTTGTTTTGCACACTTTGAATTGATGAAAATAATAATTGTTTGTGTGACATGTTTTAGTAACCAAAATTTCTAAACTTAATAAATAATTTCCAAAACATGTTAAACCCTTTTATTACTTGCATCTATTATTGTTATTTGTTGTTATTTTGTTGTTACCATCATGCATGCATCATGCTAACAACTTTCCTAATAATTAATTGTAAATCATTTGTTCCACTTAATTATGGACCCTTTCCCATATGGCACTCAAAATAGCATAGGGGTCCATTTAAATTGTGTTATCATGTTATCTAGTTTATTTTGATGCAACCATTAACTTGTCATGCATCATATTGATTGTGCACAATGCCATGATAATGATTGTTTACATTCCTGTTTTGTTTGTTTGCTTCTTCTCGAATAGACGACGACGTTGAGACAGACGATCTTTACAGCACCCCTTCTGAGGATCTAGCTCAGTACCAGGCTGCTGAGTTCGCAGGCAAGTTATCACTCACATGAACCATTGTTCCTTTCAACCCTGGTTACCGATACTTTCCGTTGCCTATTCCTGCTAGCCTTAGTGGTAGTTGTTTCTGTTACGAACCTATCACATGAATCCTTTAACCCTGATATTGCCTCACCACCCCTCCTACAACCCTATTGATTGGGCCAGTGTCTTACTAGTATGCTTAGGTTGTTTTGCTCGAGTTTGTTACCCGTTACTTTCAGTTACTATACTTCATTATGTTCTGGGGGCTCGATGTTAATCAATCAATCAATCATGCTAATATTACTGTTAATAATAATTTGATGATAAGGCACCGGCAGGAGGCCCTGTGTGGTTTTGAGGCCTGCTAGTGTCAACCCTAATAGGAAAAGGGTCTTGTCTACTGATCCATGATGAGCGCACTACCCGCATGTGGGAAGCGGAGTATGGGCGCCCCCCTCAATTTGATTCGATTCGCATCTCGTCCAAATCATCTCATTTAGTACGTGCTTTCTATTTGCCGCATGCATGTTTTTGCGAGCCCAGCGCAGGGTGGAACTTTTGTAGTCGGCATATAGGGGGACACGTTCTTAGAGTGCTATGAGGGTCCATTTTCTTCTGGGCTCGATTAGCCGTGCGCCCAAGGTGCTTTGGGCTTGATGCGAAGAAGAGTTGAGTTGTGTTGAGTGCCCGCTTGGTGGGAGGCATCCCATCTGGCGGGTTAATCATACGTGTACGGCCAAATTGGTGCAACCCTGCAGGGATAATCTTCTCGAGAAGCCGTGTTTTCCGCGGTTATGGTTAACTTGGTGAAAGTACTGGCTAACAAGTACTCAGGACAACTTAAACCTAATGATTCACAATCTCACACCCCATGATTACAATCTGACTAGTAATAGGATTATTGTCACAATAACTTGTTTCATCTTAATCCAACTGTGTGAGTTATCCTCGGATTGCTTCTTTGGATAAGGGGCGAGATCCAGGATGGGTTTTGTTTGAAGTTATCTTCCAGTTGGTTACAACACTCGATCTTATCCCCTTTCTGATAGTTGGAAGTGATAGAATCTCTGTAGGTTGGTTAGTGCAGCCAGTTGCAGCATCTTCTATATCCCCTTCCTTCCGTTGAACCCAAGTCATCTGTGCTAGTGTTGACGGGCTATACTTTGGTGAACTGTGAGTCTTGCTTGCCAGTACGTCTATGTACTGACCCCTTTGGGGCTGTGGTTTCCGCAGACTACGATTACGAGGATCCAGGTGACGGCTACTACGTGGAGTTTGACGAGGCTGCTGACGAGTAGTTAGCGGACCCGGGCAGGATCCGAGACATCGTGGATGGGCTCCGTCTTTATTTCAGTTTCCGGCTTCTTAAGCCTATTTGGATTTTGTCTGTACTCAGACCCCTTTGAATGCTTCCGCTGAGATGTAATGATGCTATGTTGGGACATGTGTCCTCGGGATGATTGTATTTGCTATCTCTGCCCTAGTGAGGGCCATTTGCAACTTATTTCTATCTTTTGTGTCGTAGAGGCATGTTGTGTTATCCTTTTGTTCAAAGCCGTTGACGTACCATGTGTGTATGGTATGAAGTACGTCAATGGTAGTGTCCTGATTTCTACAGGATAGTTTACATCGACGGTGAACAGTAGCGATGGGTTGTCACACATAAGTGTTGGCCTACTCGTAAGAGGACGCGGGTGCCGGAAAGCCCCGTAATCCCATCAGAATACTGTTCAGTTCGTACGGTGAGTATCCTATAGAAGTCTGGGTGCGACAAATGGTATCAGAGCCTGTTTGCCTGTAGGATCCCTTTTTACTGGTCGCAGTTGAGTCTAGAAACTATTTTGTAGCTATATAGAAAAAATGAAACGTGAGAGTAGGAATTCTGCCATTTTTCTTCTTTCCCCACCCACCCACCCTTTTCTGGTAAGGAAGTGAAACGTTGTTTTCTATTCTCACCTAAACTTCAAGTTAGGATTTCACGTGTTTTGGGTTCTCCGTAGTACCTCAGGAGTTTTTGGTCTCGAGTTTCCGATGTTGCTTCAATATCCTGTTCTTTTCAACATCCTTATCGTCCGTTGAACCTTGTTGTTGTTTCCCACTTCAATTCTTCTACCGGAGTCTAATCAAAACTTCCCCGATCATCTGCAGATGGATCTCAGGTTCTTCCCGCAGGTGGTTCGGATGACTCGCTGTGAGAGCACCGCCGGTTATCCGGAGCTGAGAGACATGGTTACCTATCTGGGGTTCCATTGGGCACCAGTACCAGGTCTACGAGCAGCAGCGAGAGTTTGACCAGACCTACTACCAGGCTATCGTCTACATTCTGTCGGATGATGGCAGGAGGAGCGTTGTCCACCGCTACGAGGCAGTAGGTTCCACAGTGGATATGGCCGTGCAGCAGGCAGCTTACGTGAGTCTCACCGTCCTCCATGCTGACTACTGGGGGTTTGATGATTCCATCTATCGTCACATCCCCCGTGGTTACATCACGTCAGCGGGGAGTTCACTTCACTCTCCACGGCAACCTGGATACCTACGAGTCTGATAGCTCCAGGCTGCACACCACTGCTCAGTTCATGAGGCACAGTGACGCAGTTGCTTCCGCACTGTCTCAGGAGTTGGCCTCAGTCAGGGAGCAGCTCTATCTGGCGTTGACTCGTCTGGCTACGTACACCACAGACTTTGTTGGAGACGAGCGCTTTGCGCGTTTCACTCAGCCAGCTGGGTTTCCGCTGCCAGATGCTGGAGGTTACGAGCCGATCAGAGGTCCACTTCTCGACCTTGGTCCGGGTTACACTGGGGTTCCCCGCTTTGGAGCACAGGGAGACGACGCTTTCTACTTCACCACACCGAGAGTTGCTCTCAGAGCAGTCCCGCTCTACGTGGATCGTCGTCATACCTACTTCCGTGGGATTCCTCCTCACCGTATCTCTCGTCGTACTACTCACCGCCGTCCTGCGTGATGAGCATGGGAGTACCGATGTATCCATTCCTAGCTATGTTTAGTTATCCTTTGTCTTTCGAACCATGTATTGGTCTGTTGGATATTCTGATGTATTTGAACATGTGATGATGTACCTGTTGGTTATCTATTCATACGTCGTAATAATCTCTCTTTCGGTTACCAAGTCTATCCTTTTCTATTGTTGTGCTAAAATGAATGTCTATTCAGGATGCCGCCAACAGGGAGCAACCCGCCTGAACCACCTCCGCTCACGGAGCTGTTGACTCAGATGACTCAGGTCGTGGCTCAGATGGCCCAGATCCAGGCTAACCAGCACAACAACCAGAATGCTCCGCGAGTCAGCATCAAGGAGTTTCTGAGCATGGGGCCGAGAGCTTTCGTGGCAACACGTGAGCCTCTGGATGCTGATGACTGGATCAGGGAGATGAACAGGGCTCTGGAGATAGCTCATGTTGCTGAGGAAGATAAGGTCAAGTATGCCACCTACCTACTGAAGGGTCAGGCAGCTACCTGGTGGGAGAACTACCAGACCATGAGAGCTGGCTATCCTATCACCTGGGGTTGTTTCAAGGATGCCTTCCTGAAGCACCACATCCCAGATGGTCTCATGGAAAGGATGCGTGAGGAATTCTGCTCTCTCAAACAGGGCAAGCTGGACGTCCTCGGCTACCAGAACGAGTTCAATCGTCGCTCGATACGGGTGACGAGGTGTCCACTGAAGCCAAGAAGATGGCAAGGTTCCGCCGAGGTTTTAACCCGGAACTGAAGTACGCTCTCACCAACATCAGGTGCAAGGACTTCGTGGAGCTCGTGAACACCGCGCTCAATGAGGAGAATGGGCGCAAGGCGTTCGAAGAGTCCGTAAGCACTCGCGTGAGGGTGGTTCCTCCTCCAACATGACCACCCCTCCGCAGAAGCGCTGCATCTGGGTGCCAAATGGTGCTGTCACTAGGGCTCCAAATGCCCAAGCTTCTCCAGGCTTTGGTCCCCGCCCACCCAACCCATCTCAGATGCAGGGTCAGAGGATTCCAATAGGGCAGCCAAGGCCAGGTCCTCCTCGTGTCGTTACTTGCTACAAGTGCAAGGAGACTGGACACTACGCTGATAAGTGCACTCAGAGGCAGCTACCTCCACCTCCTCGCCCCAACACCAACCAGACAATGGTTCGTGCTCCCCGGCTAAAGCCTTCAACTCCAACAACAGGCCTGTCGGGAGGACCGCGAGGGTGAACCATATCAAGGCCGACAAAGCTGAGGAAGCTGCTGACGTCGTTCTCGGTATATTACCCATAAACTCTATTCCAGCTAAAGTGTTGTTTGATACTGGATCGCATTCTTTTGTGTCAAAGATTTTTGCAAAAGCATACAACCTAGTTCTGGTTCCGCTAAGCAATCAAATGACTGTTCACTCTCCGGGACCGCAAATGTTGACTTCCAAGATAAGCATGGACAATGAGATCCTAATTGGAGGTCGCATATTCCTTGCTTCACTAATGTTGCTGGGAAATTCTGACATTGATGTCATTCTGGGTATGGATTGGTTGAAGACCCACAAAGCTAAAATTGACTGTGCTCAAAAGTCAATAACTCTCTCCCACACTTCAGGCCAGATAGTCTATTCTCCATATGGATCAAGTTCTGTTCAGCTGTTCAACCTTGATGCCAAACCCCTTCCTGCAATTGAAAATGTTCCGGTGGTTTGTGAATTCCCTGACGTCTTTCCAGAAGAGTTGCCAGGGATGCCTCCGGACAGAGCAGTTGAGTTCGTGATCGAGCTTGAGCCAGGTACTGCTCCAATCTCTAAGCATCCATATAAGATAGCTCCTCCTGAACTGAAATTGTTGAAGGAGCAAATCGATATGTACATGGAGAAAGGTTACATTCAGCCTAGTTCCTCCGCTTGGGGTTGCCCAACTCTGTTTGTTGCCAAGAAGGATCAAACAAAAAGACTCGTGGTTGACAATCGTCTCTCAACGAGAAAACCATCAAGAACAAGTATCCAATTCCTCGTATCGATGATCTTTTTGATCAACTTGCTGGAGCCTCAATATTCTCAAAGTTGGACTTGAGGATGGGTTACCATCAGATAAAGATCAGAAAGGAAGATATTCCTAAGACAGCTTTCACCACTCGTTACGGTCTATATGAATACACCGTCATGTCCTTTGGTCTCACCAATGCACCGGCAACGTTCTCAAGACTCATGAATTCTGTTTTCCATGAATACCTCGACAAGTTCGTTGTGGTATATCTTTGATGACATTCTACTACTCAAAATCCGAGGAAGAGCATGGAGAACACCTTCGTCTCACTCTCAATGCTTCGTCTATATGCCAAATTTTTTCCAAATGTGAGTTCTGGATTCCAGAAGTTGCATATCTTGGTCATATCATCTCTGCCAAGGGCATAGCCATTGACCCTGAAAAGGTTAAGGCAATTGTTGACTGGAAACCCCCTAAGACGGTGAAGCAAGTCAGAAGTTTTCTTGGCTTGGCTAGCTATTGCCGTCGTTTCGTCCAAAACTTTTCCAAGATTGCTAAACCTCTCACTGATCTCACAAAGAAGGACAAGAAGTTCGTTTGGACTCCACAATGTGATGAAAGTTTCAACCTCTTGAAGAATAAACTCACTTCTACACCTGTTCTAGTTGGCCCAGATACTACCAAACCTTTCCAGATATTCTGTGATGCATCTCTCCAAGGTCTGGGTGCAGTTCTTATGCAAGAACGTCAAGTTGTGGCTTATGCTTCACGTCAGTTGAACCCACATGAGCAAAACTATCCCACATGACCTAGAACTTGCAGCAGTTGTGTTTGCCCTCAAGAAATGGAGACAATACTTGTTGGGTAACAAAACTGAAATCTTTTCCGATCATAAGAGTCTGAAATACATCTTCACTCAGCCAGATCTGAACCTCAGGCAAAGGAGATGGATTGAGAAGATTAAAGACTTTGATCTCACCATTTCTTACACTCCAGGCAAGGCTAATGTTATGGCCGACGCTCTCAGTCGCAAGTCATATTGCAATAATCTCATGATCATGGAAAGCCAACCTCCACTTCATGAAGAATTCCAGAAGCTGAACCTTGGTCTTGTCCCTGAAGGATACCTTGCTAGCTTGACAGCCAGTCCAACTCTCGAGGACAAGATTCGTTCTGAACAACTTCGTGATACTGAAATCAAGAAGATTGCAGAGCACATCAAGGAGGGCAATGATAAATTCAAGTCCTTCTCAATCGATGACAAGGGAACTGTGTTCTTCGAAGGACGCATTGCAGTTCCTCAGATTCAAAGTCTCAAGGATATCATTCTCAAGGAGGCTCATGAAACTCCTCTATCCATTCACCCTGGAAGTACAAAGATGTACCAGGATCTCAAGACTCTGTATTGGTGGCCTGGCATGAAACGTGAAATTGCTCAAAACGTTTCTGAATGTGACGTTTGTCAACGTGTTAAAGCAGTCCATCAGAAAACAACAGGTCTACTCCAACCTCTGAAAATTCCTGAGTGGAAGTGGGACATGATTGAAATGGACTTCGTTACTGGGTTTCCAAAGTCCAAGAAGGGCAACGATGCAATCTTCGTTGTTATTGATCGTCTCACTAAGGTAGCTCACTTCTTTCCTGTCAAGGAAACTATCTCAGCTAGCCAGTTAGCAGAGCTCTACACAGCAAAGGTTGTTCCTCTTCATGGTGTTCCATTGGAAATTAGCTCAGACCGTGGAAGTATCTTCACTTCCCATTTCTGGAAGAGTTTTCAAGAAGCATTGGGCACTAAACTTCTGTTCAGCACAGCTTATCACCCTCAGTCTCAGGGGCAAGTCGAAAGAGTCAATCAGATTCTCGAGGATATGCTCAGAGCATGTGGTCTCTCCTTTGGCATGAAATGGGAGGATTGCCTTCCATATGCTGAATTCTCCTACAACAACAGCTACCAGGCAAGCCTAGGCATGGCACCATTTGAGGCACTGTATGGTCGCAGATGCAGGAGTCCAATCAATTGGTCTGGAGCTGGTGAACGTTCACTCTTAGGCCCTGACATTGTTAAGGAAGCCGAGGAGAAAGCTCGTATCATTCGTGACAATCTCAGGATTGCTCAGTCTCGTCAGAAGAGCTATTATGATAGCAAGCACAGGGATATGACCTATGCACCTGGTGATAAGGCATATCTCCGTGTAACTCCCCTCAGAGGCACTCATCGTTTTGGTGTGAAAGGAAAGCTTGCACCAAGATACATTGGTCCTTTCAACATTCTTTCAAGGCGGGCAGAAAATGCCTATCGTCTTGAACTTCCAGAAAAACTATCCAAGGTGCACGATGTGTTCCACGTGTCACAGCTTAAGAAGTGTTTCAAAGATCCAGATCGTGCAGTTGATCATGATTCCATTGAACTGCAAGATGATCTATCTTATGAGGAGCACCCTATTCGTATTCTCGATGAGACCGAGCGTAAGACTCGCAACAAGAGCACCAAGTTCTTGAAAGTGCAATGGTCGCATCATTCCGATAAAGAGGCAACGTGGGAGACCGAAGAGGATCTTCGCAAGAAGTATCCGGACCTTTTCACTTCTCAGTAAGGAATCTCGGGGCGCGATTCCTTCAAGGGGGGGCGTTTTGTAACATCCCAAGTATGAAATATCCCTTAGAATGTTTGATTTATTGTTTTAATTCAAGTATTGCATCATGTCATCATGTTTAATTATTTGTTTGCATTTGTTGCTATTTGTTTTGCATCTGTTTTATCTTGTTTTCATAATCAAACTCAAACAATTTCAAATGGTTATTTTCATTCTTGATCTGTTACAACTTTTGGAATAAAAATAACAAATGAAAACAACCAAATTGTTCCATTTTATTCCATGTTGATCACTTCTTAATTTGTTGGTTTTAATCAAACCATTAATCCAATCAATCAATTCTAATTCACTTCAAATTCAAACCAAATGTATTTCAAATCAGTACCCTTTTTGAATCCATGAAATTCACCAAACAAATGTAATCATTAATCACATTAAATCTTAGGGGTAACCCTGTTAAAAATGTTTGTTTTTAATAATGTTTATTTTAATATTGAAAATTCATTCAATTTGGGTTCAAATACAAACAACACTTTTAATCTCAACTTTTTGAAATACAATCTTGGAAAATGGTTTCTAATTACCTAAATAGCTTAACCTAATTTTTCTGGAATTTTTCCTAAACAAAAACCTATCCTTTTCTTCCAAAACTAAAACCTACAAAAAAAAAACAGAAAGGAAAAATAAAAAATAGAAAAACCAGCGCGCACGGCAGATAACCAAGCCCAACCCACCTAAGCCAACTAACGCGCGCGGCCCAGCCCTTCTCCCCCCGCGTACCGCTTCAAAAAGCGTGCACGCGTTCTGTTTGGCGTACGGCGGCCATCCGCGCGCGCCACGTCGGCGTACGGCGGCGCCGGACGGCTAGGAGGCGCTCCGACCTCCTATAAGTACCCCCCTAGGCCCTGACAGATGCCCTAGCCCTAGCCATCCTCGCTCCCCGCGCCGCGCCGCCAATTCTCTCCTCGCAGTCGCCATCTCCCCCTCTCTGAATTCCTCGCCGACGGCGAGCCTCTGAATTTCGCCATGGCGCCGCCCACTTAGCCTCCCCACTCCCTATCCATCTACTGGAACCGAGCCGCCTCTTCCTCCTCTACACGTTGGACACCTGCGAGGGCACGGGGAGTCACTGGATCCACGACGCCGTCTCCGTCATCGCCGCCGGCCGCGCCACCTCAACCTTCTGCTTCCTCGACGCCCCACGGTGAGCAGCCACCACGATCCCCTCTCCATCTGTTGCTCCAGCACCTGCACCCCCAGATCATCACACGCACACGCCCAGCAAGCAATCCACGGCAACCATCTATCGTAGATCGCCGCCGATTAGCCGTGTTTCTCTGTCAGTGTCGCGGAAGCGCACGCTCGTCAGAAAAAGTTCAGTAGCGCCCGCGTAACTTTATCCTCACTGCGTGCCTGTTATCTGACAACGAATGCGAGCAGCTGCAGTGGTTCAGCGCGTATGTGTGCGAGCGCGCGGTCGCGAGTTCGACCCGCGGCCTCGCGGGAATAAATCCCCACCCTTTTTTTCGTTGGAGTGCTGACAGCCAGGGCCCAGCCGTCAGCCACTCGTGTGCCACGCGGGCACAGTGAGCCCACGGGGCCCCCTGGCAGCGTCTGGGTGCGTTTCCAGTGGGTGTAAAACGTTTTTAAAACTTTCTGTTTTCAAACTAGGTCCAAATAAATCACAGATTGGCCCCTGGTTTTGAAACCTTAATATCTTTTATTTTATAACTCTAAAAACTGCAAATAAAATATGCACACTGATCTAAATTCAATTGTCTACCTTTTGGAAACATTTGTTCACTGTTTTGAATTTTCAAAATGCAATTTAAATTGAATCTAAATAATTCAAATGCAAATTCATAAATTCCATAACTAAATCATTATTAATCCAATAAATACAAATAAAATATGTTTTTCATACCATTTTGAATAACCTATTCAAATATAAATTTTGTTTCATTGTTTGAATAATTTAAATTGCCTAAATAATTTAATACTTGTTTAATTCATTTAAATTTGATAAAAATCATAACTTGCTCAAAATAAAATATTTTTGAACATGCAAAATATGTTTTCAAACTATCAAAGTGTGAAATTTTCAAATGTGAATTTGAATTTATGATTTGAACAAATAAAATTCAAATAATATTCAAACTTGTTTTAAATTCAATTAAAACTTGTTTAATATTGTTTAATTCATAATAAATTCATCCTAATTCAAATTTCAATATTTGAAACATGTAATCCAACTAAAATTTGATGTTCTTTTCAAATATAAACTTTGTTAGTTGTTTTGCACACTTTGAATTGATGAAAACAATAATTGTTTGTGTGACATGTTTAAGTAACCAAAATTTCTAAACTTAATAAATAATTTCCAAAACATGTTAAACCCTTTTATTACTTGCATCTATTATTGTTATTTGTTGTTATTTTGTTGTTACCATCATGCATGCATCATGCTAACAACTTTCACCTAATAATTAATTGTAAATCATTTGTTCCACTTAATTATGGACCCTTTCCCATATGGCACTCAAAATAGCATAGGGGTCCATTTAAATTGTGTTATCATGTTATCTAGTTTATTTTGATGCAACCATTAACTTGTCATGCATCATATTGATTGTGCACAATGCCATGATAATGATTGTTTACATTCCTGTTTTGTTTGTTTGCTTCTTCTCGAATAGACGACGACGTTGAGACAGACGATCTTTACATCACCCCTTCTGAGGATCTAGCTCAGTACCAGGCTGCTGAGTTCGCAGGCAAGTTATCACTCACATGAACCATTGTGTTCCTTTCAACCCTGGTTACCGATACTTTCCGTTGCCTATTCCTGCTAGCCTTAGTGGTAGTTGTTTCTGTTATGAACCTATCACATGAATCCTTTAACCCTGATATTGCCTCACCACCCTCCTACAACCCTATTGATTGGGCCAGTGTCTTACTAGTATGCTTAGGTTGTTTTGCTCGAGTTTGTTACCCGTTACTTTCAGTTACTATACTTCATTATGTTCTGGGGGCTCGATGTTAATCAATCAATCAATCATGCTAATATTACTGTTAATAATAATTTGATGATAAGGCACCGGCAGGAGGCCCTGTGTGGTTTTGAGGCCTGCTAGTGTCAACCCTAATAGGAAAAGGGTCTTGTCTACTGATCCATGATGAGCGCACTACCCGCATGTGGGAAGCGAGTATGGGCGCCCCCCTCAATTTGATTCGATTCACATCTCGTCCAAATCATCTCATTTAGTTCGTGCTTTCTATTTGCCGCATGCATGTTTTTGCGAGCCCAGCGCAGGGTGGAACTTTTGTAGTCGGCATATAGGGGGACACGTTCTTAGAGTGCTATGAGGGTCCATTTTCTTCTGGGCTCGATTAGCCGTGCGCCCAAGGTGCTTTGGGCTTGATGCGAAGAAGAGTTGAGTTGTGTTGAGTGCCCCGCTTGGTGGGAGGCATCCCATCTGGCGGGTTATTCATACGTGTACGGCCAAATTGGTGCAACCCTGCAGGGATAATCTTCTCGAGAAGCCGTGTTTTCCGCGGTTATGGTTAACTTGGTGAAAGTACTGGCTAACAAGTACTCAGGACAACTTAAACCTAATGATTCACAATCTCACACCCATGATTACAATCTGACTAGTAATAGGATTATTGTCACAATAACTTGTTTCATCTTAATCCAACTGTGTGAGTTATCCTCGGATTGCTTCTTTGGATAAGGGGCGAGATCCAAGATGGGTTTGTTTGAAGTTATCTTCTAGTTGGTTACAACACTCGATCTTATCCCCTATCTTATAGTTGGAAGTGATAGAATCTCTGTAGGTTGGTTAGTGCAGCCAGTTGCAGCATCTTTTATATCCCCTTCCTTCCGTTGAACCCAAGTCATCTGTGCTAGTGTTGACGGGCTATACTTTGGTGAACTGTGAGTCTTGCTTGCCAGTACGTCTGTACTGACCCTTTGGGGCTGTGGTTTCCGCAGACTACGATTACGAGGATCCAGGTGACGGCTACTACGTGGAGTTTGACGAGGCTGCTGACGAGTAGTTAGCGGACCCGGGCAGGATCCGAGACATCGTGGATGGGCTCCGTCTTTATTTCAGTTTCCGGCTTCTTAAGCCTATTTGGATTTTGTCTGTACTCAGACCCCTTTGAATGCTTCCGCTGAGATGTAATGACGCTATGTTGGGACATGTGTCCTCGGGATGATTGTATTTGCTATCTCTGCCCTAGTGAGGGACATTTGCAACTTATTTCTATCTTTTGTGTCGTAGAGGCATGTTGTGTTATCCTTTTGTTCAAAGCCGTTGACGTACCATGTGTGTATGGTATGAAGTACGTCAATGGTAGTGTCCTGATTTCTACAGGATAGTTTACATCGACGGTGAACAGTAGCGATGGGTTGTCACACATAAGTGTTGCCTACTCGTAAGAGGACGCGGGTGCCGGAAAGCCCCGTAATCCATCAGAATACTGTTCAGTTCGTACGGTGAGTATCCTATAGAAGTCCGGGTGCGACACCTCGGCTTGCCGATGCGCGCCCGAAATCGAGAGGAACGGCGCGGCCAAATTGGCGGCGCACAATTGCTAGGTGAGGCCTCTTTTCCCCTCCCTTTCTCTCTGTTAGGGTTGGGGTTTATCTTCGGGATGGGTACCTTTTTTTTCTATTTCTTTCTTTCTTTTTCACCGAATCAATCTAGAGCCTAGCACTGCTCTGATACCAATGTTGAGATACCAAGATCACTATGTCTAGATGACTACGGTCGAAACAAGAATCTCTGAAGTAATTGAGAGAGATACCGAGAGGGAGAGAGAGCAGAGAGAGAGAGAGGGCATCACCTTCACTTCCCTTTGAGGATGACGGCGTTGAGGAGCCCATGGTGGCGAGGAGGAGGGGCAGTGGAGCTTCCTGTACCTAGCGCAAACCCTAGATCGGATGTGGCTTGTCGGTGGGTTTGTGGCAGCGATCAACTTCGTAAGTCGTGCCCCGGCCCCCCCACCACTGTTTATATATAGCGCTGGCACAGGGGCCCACCAACCATAATAGGGTTGGGCGTCCCCGATCAGGGCGCGTGAGACTAGGGACGAGATGTGGCCGTTGGGCCACTCTCGGGAGATCAATCTAACAATAAAATCCTCTTTTGTAGGAGCTCCATCTAGCTACTGTCATGAACACCATAGAGGCAGCACAGTTGATGAAGATGGCTCCGGAGGTGGATCCACATCCCGACAAGGTCGGAACATGCCCTTCAGAATCCCGCACCAGACTTTCAGATGGCGACGGCTCTCTGTATCAAAATCTAAGTCAAGAGGGATAATTGGGTTTCTTGCTTGTTTAACCAAAGTGAAAGAGTGGCCACGGGGAGAAGCAACTCGGCAAGCGTCATACTGTTAATCATGTCGTTAAACATTACATCCTCAGTGGCTCAATGTAGGAAAGCAGACGAATTACTTTTGACTGTCTTTCTAGCAACTGGGTTTGCTAAAGCATTTTAAGGGGATTGTGATTCCATTCACATGCTTATTAGAGTATTTACTAATGTTTGTCTGGCTCTTGAGTTGTAATAACTTATGACTTGTTACGATACGCTTTTTTATGTTTGAAACATAAATGGCCGTGTGCATCATCATGATTCATGATGCAGAGGCTTGGGCTACGGTCCGATTTTGAAAAAAAAATGTTAGCTGTTTCGAACTGTTTATAGCAATAACCTGAGAGAATCTTGGTTCGGATTTGGTCAAAAGCGTGTTGAGTCAAAATGAAAAAGCATACTTTGTTTTCTGAATAAATCATCAACTTAAGTATATAATACCGCACACCGCAGTGTTAATATATATATTATAGGCCCGTGTCAGGTGTGGAACGAATCGATGTCTTACAGAGTTCTTAAACTTGCAAAGAAGTGCAACACTGCAACAGTAATCCAATCAATGCTAAAGCAACAAAATACGAGAAATGCCTTAAGCTCTAGATGCATCTTGATGGTATCTTCTCAAATTACCAATTGGATAAGATAGTGTTTTTCCCCACTATAGTTATCCATTTGGAGGGACTGCATCTCTCTTGTTCGATATGGATGTAGGCATGTGTCATGTTCAAGCATAGAAAATGAGTAACTGTGAATTAATAATTTCAGCAGGCTGTTCCATGTGGACAACCTGCAGTAGGCTCTGCTCACCCTGATTAAACATGGCACCACAATATAAGACTTGTTCGTACCCGTGTTGGCAAGAAACGCTTGGTTTTGTCACTATAAAAACCAACTTCCTTTACGCTTACTGATCACACAACCAGCATACTCGATCTCACAGAGCTTAGTATCCAGCGTACAAGCTTAATTGAATAGAAACAGACAGAGAAATGGCTGTTCGTATGGCCATCCTTGCAGTTTCAGCAGCTCTCTTGGCCTTGGCACTCTCTCATGGTGCCATGGCCTCCGATCCAAGCCTTCTCCAGGACTTCTGCGTTGCAGACAATTGTCTGAAGGTACCTACATATAAAACTTGCACTGGCGGGACACTCAGCGTGCCGCATTTGTAGTTACACAGTTACTTCTCTCGGTTATCTTACACGAATATATCCGTACAGTGCGTGTCAATGGATTGGCATGCAAAGGTGCAAAGGACATCGTCGCCGAAGACTTCTTCTTCTCTGGCCTCCACATGCCCGGCAACACGAGCAACAAGCAGGGTTCTGCTGTGACCGCGGTCAACGTGGCACAGATCCCTGGGCTCAACACCATGGGTATCTCTTTGGTTCGCATCGACTATGCGCCATACGGGCTCAACCCTCATCATACTCACCCGCGTTCCACCGAGATCCTCACGGTGCTGGAGGGTTCTCTCTATGTCGGCTTTGTGACCTCCAACCCCGATAACAAGATGTTTACCAAGGTTCTCCACAAGGGAGATGTGTTCGTCTTCCCCAAGGGTCTCATCCACTTCCAATTCAATTATGGGCAACACCTGCTGTAGTCCTCGCAGCGCTGAGCAGCCAAAACCCTGGAGTGATCACTATCGCCAACTCTGTGTTTGGATCGACCCCCTCCATCCCGGACACGATTCTTGCCAAGGCCTTCCAGGTTGAGAAGGAGACAGTAGACATGATGCAGGCTCAGTTCTAAGTGGTTTATTTGTATGTCTGAGTCGGTTATTTTCCGTTTATGTTTGTTTGTGTTGCATCTTTCCATTGCTAACTGGGCAAACCTTATGTTGTTTCTCCTCAAATTTCTGTTTTGTCATGGGACCTTTTGTTTAATGGCTGGTGGAATTTTCTTCTTGCTTGTTGCAAATTGCCCTTAATCATATCGAATCAAGAGTTGTCCATATTGAGCATCACCCTCTGTTATTTTCATCACATGGAATCTACAAAAACGAAATTTCTGGTTAAATTTTACTTAAACGTGAAATAAGTGTACTAGTAATCATGCCCATGGGTTGCAACGGGAGATTCGTGAGCAATAAAATAAACTTGGAACATACTTGGTCGTTCATTTCGTGGCACAAACCGGCATATTAGTTAAATCCATTAAAATGTTACGGTTGCGAGCGATAAAATTGTTTGGTGTCATAGTATTTGTTTAATGCCACGTAATGGCAGAAACCCGGAAAAAATCGCCCACCGCAGGGTGCCTGGAACGGAATCAGAAAGAATCGAGAGATGGTTGGGATGGCACTGCCGGTGCTCCTTGGAGGATTCTCAGCGCTACGTGCTTCCCTGTTTTCACTGCCTTACCCACACATATAGCGGTTCTCCTCCGTCGCCTCCGGTTACGAATCATATGATAAATATGCTTCCCCAACGCTCTGATGATTTGCTTCCCCAACGTCATTGTCGTCCCTCTCTTCACAGGCCTAGCCTAAGTTTTCCCCTTGGTCTTAATCTTTAATTTCCGTTTTTCTATTTAAACTACACTTCTATACTTCATTATTATTAAGTATCCTCATAGAATTGATCATCTAGTTCAAATGCTCATGCATGGCTTCTTTAAAGAGATTTGTAAAAAGGCGTTGACTGAACGCATGATGTTTGGTATCGACCATTTGTACACAGCAGCACATGAAGGTATTCGAACATATAATGCTATATGTATATTCTACACATCATAAATTATCTAGTTAACGCCGTCTGGAAGCTTTACCGTGCCATATTTCGAGGATAACATTGAGCTGACCTACATGATATTCACAAGATGACTGAAAGGAGACCACACTCTTGAACTCGTTGCCTTTGAATTCACCAATATATTGCAATACTCCTGAGTCCTTAGAGCTGAACTGCGGCTGGAACTCGCTTTGTGCATTGCATAGCCTGAATATCTGGGAGTGGGCTGCCGAAACATAATTTGTTCTTCTCTAATGGGACATACATTTTGCCTGCAAACTGGAGAGAGATCTCCTTAGAAATTCTGCTCAATTTCTGCATGCAAACTGAAGAATGTTTTCATGTAGAGGTCTGATCAGGATCATGTTCTCAGATGGGCTGTCCTGCAAATTGAAGAGTGTTTTCATGTAGAGGTCTGATCAGGATCTTGTCCTCAGATGGGATGTCCTGCAAACTGAAAAGTGTTCTCATCAAGTCTTGTCCAAGCGACCTTGGTCTTCTTTGATAGGTTGTCCCTTCTCGCAGCAAACTAAGGGGTGGGTGGCAGCGGGATCGATCCTGTTAAGGAGTATTAGTATAGGTATAGGAGTCCAGTATGTATTAGTCTAGATTACTTATGCCCCAAGTCATATGTAATATATATATGCCCCATGGGCTATCAATATAGACAAATTGCCTATTCATAACATGGTATCAGAGCCCTAGGTTTAGGGTTCATTCTTTTTTCCTCTCGCATGCGCAACTCGTGCTACCAATCCAATCTCGATCGATTTACCGGTCCTGGTCCTTTTACAGGTTTTTTGTGGCCTCCTATTCTCGGTCCTTTTGTGGCCTTTCTTGGTCCTTTTGTGGCCTCCCATTCTTGGTCCTTTTGTGGCCTCCTATTCTCGGTCCATTTTGTGGCCTCCTTTTCTCGGTCCTAGTCCTTTCTATGAGATTTTTGTGGCCTCATTCGCATTGTCATGATCTACGCACATTCTTTCACCGTTGGACTTCTTATGTCATGGGCTTCTTGTGCTATGATCGTTTGTGATATGCTCTTATCTTGATCGAATCGGTCTCTGTCGGTCTCATTATTCGATCGACTCTATTCGCTCTTCATTCTACCTTGACTCTACAGGTTTTGAAGACTCTTCATGCTACAAGACACTTTCAAGATGCGGATTCTGGATTATCATTTTGTTTTCTAGTGTATATTTCTTCAAATGCAATGCTATTGCATACGCTTTGCATTTGAGGAGGGGTGTTAAGGAGTATTAGTATAGGTATAGGAGTCCAGTACGTATTAGTCTAGATTACTTATGCCCCAAGTCATATGTAATATATATGCCCCATGGGCTATCAATATAGACAAGTTGTCTATTCATAACAGATCCAGCAACAACGCCTCGCAGAACATTCCAAAAGAGAAGCCATCAACTGGAAGCAAACATGTTATTCATAACAGATCCAGCAACAACGCCTCGCAGAACTTTGTTGACCTCATGATGGACTTTTGATATTCACATCATAGTTATTGATGATGAAATGGAGATCAAAGAGATTGCCACACAAAAACTGCTGCACTATCAGACTTTAAGATCGCCATGTCATTGGCACAATGCCCTCCAAACATAAAAAATATCTAACCAAGCAAGACATTATAGCAGCAATCATTGATTCCAAGCTGGTGAAATAACAGAGAAATGTACTTTCCTCACCATACCCATCCCTGTCATAGAGTCATATCTACCTTTACCAACACATTTGCTTCTGCGCAAGGTCTGATAATGGGAACTGGTGATTGTCAGGACCTAGTGCATCTTACGGAGTTTGAAATCTACAAATTGTTTGAAAATCTCAGCCTGTATTGGATCGATAATATCCCGTCGTCACCGAAATCCAATTTTCCCAGATATTTTTGGGAACCGGCAGCCAAGTCCATGGCATACATACTGGAAACGCTATCAGCCAACAAAATTGTCTCACAAACACCGGATAACATCAACGGGGAGATGATGAAGACACATTCACTGATAGTATCAAATCTCCACCCGCACCTATACGGGCAAGAACATGCACCGCCTTATTACAATCACAAGATTGGCAAACATTTTTGAACTTGATGAAACTGATACGAATGTGGTACCTGGTATCAAGGAAAAAAGCGTTCCCGAGCGTGTTTCGGGGAGATGGCTTGCCCTCGCTTTCGCGAGCGTCCCGTGCGTGCTCGTCACCCCCACCGCCCACGTCGCCGGCGTGCCCCAGCTAGCATGCATGCGTTCGCCACCGCCCGTCCCTGCCGCCTCCTCCGGTGAGGGCGCCTCACTCACCCGGCCGCCAGCGCCATCAGCGCCGCCCGCGTCCCTCGCGGAATCCCAAAGGTACGACTCCACAGCTTCGCCGCCACACCTACCGCCTTGTCCTCCTCTCCAAACGAACCCGGCTCCCATGTCCCCCGCTTTCCCCCGCCGTCCTGCCTTCCCTCTCCGGCTCCAGCCCACTGCTGGGCGAGCGCGAGTACAGGTCACTCGGGGCATCCGTGTCTCCTCTCTGGCGCTGGTGAGGCGCTGGGAAGTGAGCCGGGGAGGCATGCGGGTGAGGCTGTGCGCCGAGCTGCGGCGGCGCGCGGGTGAGGCTGCCGGGGCGCCGAGCTAGGGCGGCGCGCGGAGGACGACGCCAGGGCCCTGAGTTGGGAGGCGCGTGGGGAATTTCGAGGCAGGGGAAGGAGGGCCGCGCCTGACGGTGAACCAGGAGGAAGGGGATGGAGGACAACGCCACTGATGGTCGAGCCATAGGAGAAGGACGGGAGGTGGGGCAGCGATCGGATTAAAAGCAAATAAAACTAATCGAATCGGTACGGTGGCAATCGTGTGATATTATCTTTGGTAGGAGGGTAAATTAGTAAATTCGTGTTGGACGAAATTTTCGCAAGAAACCTTAATTCCTTTATTATTAGGTAAAAGATGTTGATTTTTGAATGTCTGGTTTGATGCAGTATCATTGGTTTTATAGCCTGATAGATAGAGGTAAAGGAGAAGCAAGAGAGGAGCTGGTTTCTGTAGCCTTTTCCGATAACGCAAACGTCGACCGTTTGAGGCTTCAAGACGGTTCGATGAGAAATCAGTGTTTCTGGGACAACATAACCCCCACTAAGCGGTACCAATGAAGAGGAGGCGTTGATACGTAAATGGACAGATTCGCTAGCTTCGCATCAAATGGCTAAAATTCAAATTTACATGTGTAGAAAATATAGAACCCTAATATATTGATCTGGGTCTCTTATGGGGTATATAAGGGTACAAAATTTGGAGGCCAAAGAGGCTATGACTTGGATTACAAGATGACTCTAGAATCCTGGTCCAACTATAAGTTAAGTCATATACGTATTCTAATATCTCCCCACCCCCACCCACCCCCCTAGTTTTAGCGGGAGAGAAGCAGACGATTGCAACTGGATTTGAAGACTTGTACTTCCGATGTGCCTTATGATTTGTCTTATGTCTACCTGATTCAGTTTGTCTTCTAGTAATTGGAGTCTCCTATGTATGCATGCATGTGAGGCGTGATGATGCACATTGTGTGCATGGGCGATCTCCCGTCCGGGATCGAAAGAGAGCCTGCAGATGTGGGTCGACCGTGTCTATCCAGCGTCACTGCACGAGGGGCTGGACAGGGGTGTGCGCCGTCGTCGTGATGCCCAGAACATTTGTCGGTGGAGTCGCTTGGGGAGCATTTGGTAGCCCGCAGCTACTTTTGAACTCTCTAGGGCAGGCCAACCGAACGAATACATACCCTTAGTTGTGTTGTGTGTTGCGTTTGGTAGCCTGCATTAGAGAATGTATCATCGGCCGAAAAATTGGAGATATGCTCTAGAGACAATTGTTTATTACATCAGGTAAGATGCAACAAAAAATCATAAAATCCGAAACGGCTAGTGTCTTTTTATTAATTTGGTAAAACTGTTACATTGTTATTACATCGGGTAACATAAACTCCAGAGGATCACCATCCTAACTTGTTTAATACAACAAAGGATGCAGCCAGTGAGGCCAAGAAAAGTACGGTCGTTGACATGTTATGGTCGCGACCGCATTCAAGCCTTTTATTTGGGTTATTTATTAATATTTTCCTTTTAGGTAAATGATGTAGACGTTTGCCCGATCTTTCACCGCAAGAACCACGAGATAACTATTCTCCCAATCACGTGAGCGATACACGTAACATGAAGAACATGGATAGATTTAGGCGAGAAACGCACGAACCCTCTTGGCAGATCCAAGAACACTCGCACCTTTATTTCACACCAAGCTCGACAACTCAAGGCAGATCCAAGAGCCCCCGACCCACGAACGAACCCTCTTGGCAGATCCAAGAACACTCGCACCTTTATTTGCAAAGATAACTGACGAACGTCCGAGACGCCGTCTACACGCGATCCCCTAGGGACGGTGGTAACCTGGAACTTTTAGTTCTACATAATTTTCAACCTGCTCAAACCCTGGGCCTTGGCTCTCTTATATAAGAGGCCAACCCCTAGTCGGTTGAACAAACCCAAACCGAAACTGACTCGAACCTAAACCTAGTTGGACTCAAATTGGATACAAACCGGCCCATTTAGAAGGCTCGGCCAACACATGCGGCTCGCAGGCCTTAGACATTATACATCGTAGTTTATTGTCTAGCTGGCTAAGTAGATGCCCGTATCATCCTTCCTTTCTTCAAAAGGCGTTGTCCTCAACGCCAGAAGGTCTTCTCCGGCGCTTGTGGCGTCAAATTACATATCGTCACGCTTCTATATTCTCAAGTCTTGCTTGCCCGGCCACACCACATCCTCCCTCTCGGCTAGCTAGACTTGTTCTTGGCGCCATCCATGTTTGGCACGCCAACATGATTTAGACACATAATCTGTCAAATTGCATTTGTAACGCACCATGCAAACCACCCTGACACAGCAGGACAGACTCATGTACCCCAAGGATCCAAGTAAACTGAATACGCTCACAGATGCAATCTGAAATATTGGAGGTCAACTGAGTGCATCACCCAAGACAAACAGGACAAATTCCTGCACCCTTGAATCCAAATGAACCAAGTTCACCGCCTATGAAATATATACTAGTGTCTCTTTTATTTTGGCTCCCTGTCCGACGCAAGCTATACCAAAAAATTCCTTTCTTTTCCTTGCTTTTACATGTGCCGTACTGTGTAGTCTCCACGTCTCTTCACAACCAGCCAATCCGAACCACTTTGCGACCCATCCGTACGAGGACGTCTAGGAGCGATACATGATCGCGTGGAAAAGAGCGATTTTTTTTTTGTTGCTTGCACTCATGTACGTACAAGCTAATACCAATCTTTTTTTTTGCCTTCAGTTTTGCTTCGCCACCAAACCAATCGATGGATTTTTTTTTTTATACTCCACGTTCGTGCCGTACCTGCCGATCCTTGGCAAACTCCGATTCCCGATATGCACAGACGTACCAACTCGCCGACTAACACTTTCCAGCAAAAAATCAATCTACCAATCTTTACTGCAGATCAATCTTCAACTAGACGAACTCCCTCGCGGTGATAAACTTGGCGCTCTGATACCACATGATGTAGACGTTTGCCTCTTCACGCAAGAACCACCGAGATAACTATTCTCCAATCACGTGAGCGATACACGTAACATGAAGAACATGGATAGATTTAGGCGAGAAACGCACGAACCCTCTTGGCAGATCCAAGAACACTCGCACCTTTATTTCACACCAGCTCGACAACTCAAGGCAGATCCAAGAGCCCCCGACCCACGAACGAACCTCTTGGCAGATCCAAGAACACTCGCACCTTTATTTGCAAAGATAACTGACGAACGTCCGAGACGCCGTCTACACGCCGATCCCTAGGGACGGTGGTAACCTGGAACTTTTAGTTCTACATAATTTTCAACCTGCTCAAACCCTGGGCCTTGGCTCTCTTTATATAAAGGCCAACCCTAGTCGGTTGAACAAACCCAAACCGAAACTGACTCGAACCTAAACCTAGTTGGACTCAAATTGGATACAAACCGGCCCATTTAGAAGGCTCGGCCAACACATGCGGCTCGCAGGCCTTAGACATTATACATCGTAGTTTATTGTCCTAGCGTGCTAACCAGTAGATGCCCGTATCAGTAAAACCATAGACTCGAACCTGCTTGTGGCCCTGAGGGGACTATAGGTCTTTTTTCGCAAAAACACTAAAGCTTTGTGTTTCATTGCATTGATAGAAAGAGAGTATTTATACAGGTCTATGAAGGAGGCTACCCCACACAGTACAACTCAACCCAGAACTAAACTAGGAGTGAAGTTGTCTGACGCCTTTAGCACTGGCGCTCACCCAAACTCTAGCCGGTCTTGATGGTTTCCACCAAACCGCCAACCGAGCGTTTCGCTGCTTCCAAATCCACCATGTCGTGAGCGCAATCAGCATCAATGTGCCTCTACGCAAAGGTCGAGGGGTGGAGCTCAGAGTCGACGACCACCAATCCACACAGTCGTCTTTCATAACCAGAGTTCTAAACGTAGATCGAATCTAGGAGAGAACCTCATGCCAGGTTGTCCAAGAGAACGAGCATCCGATGAGGAGGCGGGACATCGTTTCAGACTCCTAGTCATAGAGAGGACAGATCGCATGGTGTGGCAGGTCGCGTCTCGCCGGTCTCTCCCCCGTCTAGCAATAGTCCTGGCACGCAAGCCAGATGAATAACTTCACCCTTGGCGGCGCCCAAGTCTTCCAGTTTAACTCCCAGGATCCCAACTCAGTAGCTCCATGGACGATGGCATTGTAACAGGATTTCGAGGAGTATTCCTCATCGTTAGTCCATCACCATTACAACCTATCCGACGCGTCTGTTAACTGTACCTCCGCATACATCTCCAAGTTTGCACGTACTGCCAAAGAGTGAGGGGAGTTAGGGGCCCCACAAGGCCTGAAACCCACCGGCGCTCCACTAGCGCCTCTCGTACTGTCCGACACTTTGTACGTCTTCTAGGGACAAAGCGAAAAGCGATGGCGCTAACTCCTTTAACGGTCTCTCATCCATCCATCTGTCTTCCCAGAACAGCGCTGAGGCGCCATCTTTGAGGGTCGTTTGGGTTGTGGCCACGAAGATGGCACGCTCCACCCTAGATAACTACATGTCTAGGCCGCACCTGGGTCGGTACGGATATGTGTGCATTCGCCACATCCATGTAACCCGCAGGCTGATGGATGTGAGTACCAGGTCCGGGATGCTAGGCCCCCTAGTAGTAATGACCAGTCACCCTAGCCCACTTCACCTAACCAGTTTCCACCTTTGGCCTCAGCCCTTCCCACGAAAGGAATCCC